>JALLPA010000263.1:0-17148 GCA_036939895.1 Thalassiosira exigua
TGTTAAGCTCATAACCTGTTACATTCGTTACAGTAAGTTGCATCCCCTCTTTCATATCCTACTTACCTATTATTGTAACTAGAGGTACTCACGTCGCTGGCGGGCGGAGAAGGCTCTCTGCTCGCCTTTTTTTAATTTTTTGACCTTCGCAGAGTGATAGATGATGTACCAATGCCAACCTACCTATGCACGTATGTTTTCTCGAAAATTAAATCTGAGCGAGTGCGAGCGAGGGAATGCAAATTTTCCAGGTATCGTACGGACCTAAAAATGTCAGGACGGAATATTTATGCTATGGCGGAATTGATATTTTTTGCAAATGTATTGATTCCAAGGAGACGTCGACCTGGGGGAGGAACCGCCCAGGAGCACTGAGGAACTCTGATCATCCCCGGCACGATACTTCTAGTTAGGAATCATCAGACATCAGACTCATGATGATGATGGCGGTTAGGTATGTGTAGTCCCTTACAACACTTACAATAAGGTAGGCAGGAGTCTATCTTGCTTCTTGAAAAATTCACTATCGTAGGTATCTACTCACACAGACTTTTGGTGTAATTAGCGTGAGACAGGTACAACATGAACCAGCGCAGCATGATCTAGCAAGGCGAGCAAGCGCCCGCAGATCGCGAGCCAAACTGTTTAGCCTACTTATCTCTCTTCTCTTCTCTCACTCTAAAATGGCGCAGGTCCCAAGCTCAGGATCAAGGCGCGCGTTAGGTATTCCGACGAGTCGGAATACTCCGAAAGATCCCGAGATCCGAGTACGAGGTACTTACGATACCATACCTCTATCTAGATATCGTATCGTACTGCCACAGGAAGCGGTGATTGCCTTGCGACTTGGACCAACATTCGCTTTTTTTCTGTTTGGGACCAAGCAAGAACCAAGGTCCCTGAACATCAAGAACCTGCGGCAGAGCAACGCTTCTTCATCCATATCAATCACCCGATCAATTTACCCCAGCTTATTATTCGATAAAAGCAATTGGGCGTCGATTCGACACAGACTTTTGTTTACCCACAAAGTGCCTCAGAACAGCATGGATACTATCAACATTTACAAGCAGACTTCCGCTCCAAATGAAACTCCGGCCTTTGTCAATGAGAAGCTGACTGAGTTTGGGTCGGCTCTTGATGCAATTGACGTGGAGAAAAGGGCGGGTTATTTGATGGCGGAAAGGAAATGCCCTCATATCTGCAGCGATGCATTCAAACTCATTTTCCTTCGATGCGAGGTTTTCCATGTGGAGCGAGCTGTGGAGCGTTGGGTTAAATACTGGAACAAGCGGGTCGAGGTTTTTGGAGAAGAGAAAGCATTCCTGCCCATGACTCTCGACGGTGCCATGAAAGATGACACTGAGGCTGTCCAAATGAATTACTTGCAAGTAGCCAATGGAGCCGATCCTGCCGGTCGTGCTATCTTGATTTTTGACCACACCAAAGAAAGTGGCGAGGTATCGTCAGATTCTCTACTACGCGTCGTGTGGTTCAAGGTTCACGCTGCGCTCCTCAATCAAGAGTCGGCCCAGAAAAGAGGTGTTGTCGTTTTTGTCCGATGCTTAGACAGGCTATCCGATTGGAGGCCCTCTCTTTCAAAGGATATAGTTCAAGCAGGCAGAGGCATACTTCCTGTAAGGTTTGCTGGGATGCATTTCATGAACCCTCCCAAGTTTCTATCCTTGATAATGTCTTTTATCAAACCCCTTTTGGGGAAGAAGGTGAGATAGATTTTGGTGTAGAAGAATATCGGGATGGTCTGCATTCGCTCATAATAACTTATACCCTCTCTATGAAGCTTCGGCACCGTTTTTATACGCATTCTGGAACCAAGGGTGAAATCCTTGAGAGCCTTTCAATGTTCGGGCTAGGGACAGATGATATGCTGCCGGTTCACTTTGGAGGCAAGCTTGCGTTTGTTTGATGAATTGGAGAGTCAACCAGTGAAAGAAGATGGCGTGGCGAGCAAACTTTCGGTTGAAGAAACCATCAATGGTAGCGCACAGGAATCAAGATGTTGAAAAGAAAAGAATGGTCAGGGCCTGATTTTGCACATGAACAACTTCAAAGATTTTTTAGGCTCTGTAGATAAAAATACTAAAAGCAGTGCTTGGCCCGCAGCCTCTTATTTATTGCTCTGAATGTAAATCGAAGCTGTTCATTCTTCGGACTCTTGTGGGCACCAAAGGTAAGTAGTCTTTGTATGTGGTGCCAAGATACATTTGACGACTTTGGAAAGCAGGTTATGTCACGGCATAGTAAAGACACAGAGAGTGCAACGGCGTTGTGAAAGGTTACGAATTACTATGTCTTAAGAGGGTCGGATGTGTCCTAACAAGATTTTTGACATGCCGCCGAATTCGCGTGCCTTCAATTAGTTAGGCAGACAACGGCAATGCATCACCTTCCTGCCTCAACCTTTTGCGATAGAAAACTCTCTCCAATGGTAGCATTGTGTTCGAATCACCGCTAACGGTTTCCACCAGCCCATCCTTTATCAGCTCCTCTAGTATGTATGATACCACTTCAATGGTGCAGAGCGACCTCAGCTCCATCCAATGGTCGGGGATGTTCCAGACCCGGCTGCACTGGACCTCCAGCATAATTTCATGCCCAGCCAGAGATTTTGAGCCAAGGCTGAAGTACGCCATCGCCTTGAGACTGTCCACGGCCTCCTGGTTCAATGATCCATCGGGTTTGCAGTACTTGTCGTAACCTACTGCGCGCAAAGCTGCCGAGCTCTGCGCGTGAATCAGGGGGGCGTTGTTGTTCAGCTCCTGCCAGACACGAGAGTAAGATAAGATATCAAAGATGGAGGTCCGCGCGCGGCATTCGCCAGATGCCCCTCCTCCAGGGCCCTCGTCGTTTTCGAATGAGGTCACCTTCTGCAAGCTCCTGTTATGAAATACCTCAGAATTGGAATACATGACCGTGGGCGGAGCATCAGTGTCGTCGTCCTCCCACTGGGACGAAGAGAACAATGAGTCCTGGGCACGCATTCTTTCAGATAGTTCTTCTGGCGCCGCATGGTGCCCGACCCGAAAATGAGGTTTCGGTAGGAAAGCTTTCCGGTCGGGACGAAACTCGTTGGAATTTGGCTTTGCTCACTGTAATTCTTATCAGTCACACTTGGGCCCGTCGCCCCAGCGCCACCGCGTGCAGGGGAGTTGGCCTCGTGTTTGTCCTCGATTGCTGTGCATGTTGCTAGGTTGATGTCCCAAGTGTTCATACTGCAATACCAAACGTCTGGCAGGTCCTTGGCAGCGATCCGTGGGGGCAGCCTCCGCCATTTCTCGCACTTTTCACACTGGACCCACTCCTGTTTTGGCTCATCCTTGCCACCGCTTTTGCTGGCCTTTTCCTTTATGTCCTCTCTACGTGGCCGGCCACGTTTGCCCTTCGGCTTGAAAGGCAGTTTGGACGACTCCCCAAAAGATGGGTTTGTTGTATCGTCATCTCTGTCGTCCGACTCAATTAGTGTCGAATTCTCCTGCATATTGATTTTTGAGGAGTCAAATTCTGCTTCCTGATCGCTGCCATTCTTCGGCGAGGTTCTACCCTTCCTACCACTCTTGGCCTCGGTTTCGAATTCCTTCGCGAGCAAAGCCTCCTCTCTTTGCAATTTTCTGAGTGCTGCTTTCTTCGCACGCTTCTTCTCTTTCGCGACCTCTTTGGGCGTCTGCTCTGGCGCCTCGCAGTTGTCACGTTGGGGGTCGTAAGTGTTAAGTTCGCAGAACCAATGTTCTGGCAAGCTGTCGAGATCGATGGTGCCAGGCAAGTGTCGCCATTTGTGGCAGCGGTCGCATTGCACCTATGGTCGCATCGTACATGAGTCTAAAAATTGTGAACAAAAGACAACCAGTCAAGTTGCAAGCAGAAATCTCACCCAAGGATCCTCCTCGGCCTTCTTCTTGGCGCCCTTCGCATGCTTGTTATTCTTGGCCTTCTTTGACTTCTTCTCGGAGGACTTCTTCTCGGAGGGCTTCTTCTCCGTGGCTGGCTTCTTCTCGGTGATAATCCTCTCTGCAGCGCGCTTGGCCGCCCTGCGTCCGGCTCGGGACGATGCTGTCCCCGCTGCCGCAACGCTGTCGTCGGCAATCGCAGCGGCTGGGGTCACGGGCGACGCCGTGCGAGGCGACGTCCCGGCTGAGCTTGGGAGCTCATCAGCGCCCTTGCCTGCTGATGTAGAGGCGACTGCATTATCGGCTGACACAGAGGGGGATTCCTGCCCATCTGTCGGCTTTGGCGCGGCATGGTCGGTCTCAACAGCGGACGCATCAGGTGATTGCTTCACGCGGTCCTCCTCCTCGACGCGTTTCTCTTCCCTCCTATTGCCTGGAAGCTCGCCATCGTCCCGCACAAGCGCCGTGCCTGACTCCTTGCCTTCTTGGTGCTTCTTACGCTTCTTGGTGCTGATGTGAATGCTCAGTTTGGGCTTCTTCGCAACAGGGGGCGTCAGGGAAGAAGACGATTGCTTCAATTCCTCAAAAGGAGAAGCCGAATCTTCGACCTTTGACTCCAAGTACTGAAAATAGAAAGGATGTGTAATATCTGTGCAAAAGAGAGGGCGGGGTATTGCATCATCCAACAGTGTAACGTACCTTCTTCGCTTGCGAGCCTGCTTCCTCCTCTATCTCGCCTTCTGAGAGGGAAGCTCTGCCATCACAATGTACGGATATTTGGCGAGATTCCTCAGGATTCGAGACAGCCGCGGCCTGATTCGGAACTTTGCCTTCATTGCCGCTCAAACCAAGTGGTTCCTTCCTTTCCAGTGGCGACGCCGGCATTTCTGCGGCATCCGCGTCGCCCAGAACGGTGCCACCGCTCAACGAAACTTGTGTCTGTTTGCCTGTCTCTGCCCAGCTGCCGTCGCCCTGCGGCGCCAAAGAAGCGGTCGCGGCGGTGGGAGTCGACGGCTGACTCGTACCGTCCAATCGCTTGCGCTGCTCCTCTTCCATCATCTGCCTCTTGCGCTTGGCCCCCGGAAGCCCGATGCGGATGCTCAAGGGACCCCTCTTCTTCTTCTCGGGCCCAGGCCTCTCTGGGGCCGGCAAAGGCCTCGCTGGAGCCTGTCTCTCGGGCGAAGGCCCTGCCGACGGCGTTGCCTCTGACGCGGACGGGTTGAGTGATGATGAGGGACCGGGGGCCACAGGCCGCGGCAGCGGCGGGGACTTCTGTTGCGCCGTCGCGGGCGACAGGGCTCCGTTCTCCTCTGCCTTTGCTTCGTCGCCTCCGAGCGCCTCTTTGCTGCCTGCAAGAGACGCTGACTCATCCCATTTCTCCCCTTCGTCACCATCGCCGTTGTCGTTGTTCCCTTCCAAACACTCCTCGGCGTTTTTCTTCGAGGAATCCGAGACGAGGACCTTCTCGACATCACCCACAGCAGATGGGGCAGCTGCGACGATCGAGGCGCCCGCTAGGGGTCGCGACGCTGCCTCGGCGAACTTGACATCCCCCTCCTCATCATGGTGGTCCACGCGCTCCCTCGCGGAAGACTCGGCCTTCCCCTCCTCAGCATCCTTGCTTCGAGGCTCTGGGGTGGGGCCTATGTCCCCGACGGGCTCTGGCGGCGCCGGTGCCCCAGTCGCGTCTTTCTCGGACCCACGACCGCTAAGGACGCCGCCGTCATCGCCGCGGCGAGCCGCATCCAGGGGGCGCGCCGACGACGATTCCGACGCGGCGCCTCCGCCGGCGCCCTTCTGGTCGGTACTTGCTAGGAGCTCCTTCGAGAGAGCTCCTCCCCTCCCCTCTTCCTCCTCCAAGGGACCCTCGTCGCGAGGCCCGGCTGACGGGATCGTCCCCCCTCCCTTCCTCGCGGGCGTCAAGGCCTCGGCGCTCTCGACGCCGCTGATGGACATGTCGGACGGGGAGGCTCCTCCCCGCGGACCTTCGCCCGCGACGGCGGCGTCCTCCCGGGTGCTTCGGTCGACGCTGCCAACGGACATGTCCGAAGGAGACAAGGCCGTGCCACTGCCTCCCGCGGGCGCTCCATCTCCCGGGGGGTCCCCATTGGCTCCACCAGCGAGTCCTGCGTCTGGATCGACCATACCCTTTGGGGCCTCAATCGCGATGGGGCCCTCAGATTCTTCCCTGGCTCGCTCCTCAGGGTCGCAAAGTCGACTCGCATCGGACTCAGCACGCGGTCTCTTCTTGGCCTTCTTCTTCTTCTTCTTGGCCTTCTTCTTGCGGCCGCGCGATGCCCCTTCCTCGTCGTCTTCCTCCGGGTGTGCGACGCCCCTCGCCCTGACCTCTTCACGGGAAGGGCTGTGCCTGGGCGAAGAGGGCTCGACCTCGCTTCTCGCTTTCGGACTTTGGACATCGTGCACTTCCCCGCTCTCCTCGGATCCCTCGTCCCTGTCTGGCTTCTCGTCCTCTCCTCCGCCCCCTACCTTCTCTTCTTCCAAAGGCGTCGACGGACGGAACATCGTTCCCCGCTCCCGACCTTCCTCGCCCTGGTGCCTCCCGTTCCCCTCGTCGTCCACCACGATGTCCTTGTCGGGGAAGTCCGCCACCTCCGAGGTGCCGTCGTCGTACTCGATGCGGATCCTTCGCCCCCCCCGGGCGGTCCCCGTCACCGTGCCCCCGTACCACTTGAGCCTCCGCGTCAGCCGTCCGTGGACCGTCGCGCGCTTCACGAATCGGACCTTGACCCGCAGCCCCGTCCGGACGGCCCTGCGCTGCCGCGACGCGGGGAGGGAGCGGACGTGCGCGATCACGGCGGGCGTCGGGGGGTCCACGATGCCCGAGGTCGATCCTTCCGGCGCTCCCGCTCCCGCGCTCCCCGCCGCTCCGCCTCCAGCGCCGCCGCCGTCAGCTCCTCCTCCTGCCTCGTCCTCTTCCTCGGAGTCGCGACGGCGCTTCCGCATGCCGCCCGCCTTCTTCTTCTTCTCCTTGCGTCGTCGCTCCTCGCCTCCCGCGCCGACGCCGGATTTGGACTTTTTCCGCTCCCTCCCCTCCCCGCCGGAGGAGGAAGAGGAGCTCATGTCGGCGTCGAACAGCTCCTTGGCCTCGCGATCGGCCGCCTTCATCGAGTCGTCGGAGGAGGAGGAGTCCGGGGAGGAACGTCCCGAGTCGGCGCCGTCGTGATCGTCGTCGTCGTCGTCGTTCGCGCCGTCTTTGACCTCCCCCTCTTCCTCGCTCGAGCTCATACCCCCCCCACCAATCGAACTTCCATCACCGCTGCTCGACGAGCTCGAGGAGCTGCTGTCGCTGTCGCTGCTGCTGCTCGAGGTGCTGCTGTCGTCGTCGCTCGAGCTCGATCCGCTGCTCGACGACGAGCTCAGCGTCGAGGAGGACGATCCTCCCAGTCCCAACCCCGGAGGGCCCCGGTCCGTGTGGATCTCCGCCCCCTTCCCGCCCCCCTCCATCCTCCGGTCCAGCTCCTCCCGCTGCTCCCTCCTCCGCTCCCGCTTCGCCTTCCTCCGACGTCGTCGCTCGCGCTCCCAGCGGCGCTCGCGCTCCTCCTCTCCCCGGAGACGGGCGCGGTGTCGAAGTTCTTTGTCAGATAACCCAAAGGGGGCGGGAGAGTCGAGGAGGCCGCCGCTGCCGTCCACGAAACCCCCGCCCCTCGGGCTGGGGCCGCGGGAGCCGCCGCCGCGACGAGAGGAGTTCTCCAGGGATTGTTTCAGGGCGAGTCGGAGAGAGCTCATGTTGACGCCAAGAGTTGCTCTGTTCAGTTCTAACTTGCAGCTATTGATTTCAATGTCCAAGTTCGAGAGATATGAGCATCCAGTTTGCTTCAGTAATTGTGGTACAAACAACATAGCATAAATATGATTCCGTGTGTCTCGAGGGCGTCGAAAAAGGGAGCCTTCTTACATGAGCTCCTACGAAAGGCCAAGGATGTGATGATGTCTATTCACCATGTGTGGGACGTATTCATTCCAGGCCTGGCCACAGAGCAAGAAGAAATGGAGATTTGTTTCGGAAGCTTGAACGTTCTATGACGTAAATGAGGACAAAAGTTGGTGCAACACTTTCACATATCACGTCCATCTCTTGCCAACATCCTAGCAAATAGCACTATCCCTCGCTACTCAGCGCCGGTTGCCCAGGGTATGTATTTTCCCCCAAATAGTCTCATCCAATTCCTGTCCTCCTGGATAAAGCACTAATTGATTAAGCAGAACCCCAGCCGATAGAAAAAGAGCTCCACCGACCGACCAGCAGGAGAGGCTAGAAGCACATTACCTCCCAGGCAGGGGCACAGGCCTCTTGTGGGTTGTGGAGAGCAAAGAAGAAATAGGCACCAGATATTTTGAACACTATCTCGATCGACAAAAATCGCTCCACCGCGCCACCCAAGAGGGAAAAGAGACGACGCGAGTCGTGGGCCTTGGGGGGGAGGGGGGGCTAGCATGATCAAAACATCCCCAACTAATCAAAAGAAAGGCTGTCCCGCTGCCTCGAGCTAAGACCACCCCCCGCAAGGTAACATCCTCCCCCGCACCCCTCCACCCCGCAAAATTCAGTTCAAGGAGGTTCAAGCTGCAACGGCGTGGATTTTTCGAAAATGAAAGGAGTGCGTTACAACTCACTCACGGCCGAAGGCGCGCGCCCTCTTTGCTTCTAAACAACCGGCGGGGAGCGGGAACTGGGGTGGGAAGTGGAGGTGGTCCGGATCCGCTGCGGCTCGGCAGGACGAGCACTCGGGGCCGAGGGAGGAACGCGCTCGACGGCGATGTCGCAATCTATCCTTGCCCGATCTGCAGCGGCCCCGATGGCGCGCGATGAGCGAAGTCCGCCGCCACTGGGAGCCTGGGCGGAGCTGGGCGGGGCGGAGGCGGGCGGAGGTCGCGTCTTTGAAAGTGAAAGAAATGAGCGAAAAGTTGA
This sequence comes from Thalassiosira exigua, assembly GCA_036939895.1. Lineage (NCBI taxonomy): Eukaryota > Bacillariophyta > Thalassiosirophyceae > Thalassiosirales > Thalassiosiraceae > Thalassiosira > Thalassiosira exigua. The sequence goes on from JALLPA010000263.1 coordinate 8,836, forward strand.
AAGAGGTTGAAAGAGGTTGAAAGGGGGGGAGTTCGATAAAAAGTTGTTTTCCCATTTTTTACGTATGCAATGTACTACTAAGGTAAATTTAAAATGTTTACTCCTACACAGTATTCTAATATATTATGACGTCATAACTATTGCTATAAATTATTAGAACACTTTGTCTCTAAAATATAAGGTAAGTTGTTATTTGTGAGACTATGGTACTCATCTATTTTCGCAATAAAAATGGCAATGACGCAACATAAGTAACGCCCCCCGCGATCAATCACCGTCGATCACCGATTACCGATCACCGATCACCGGCAACGGCAACGGCAACGGCAACGGCGACCGACGACGGCACGCTCCTTCGCCACGGCTGGTCCAGACCGGCATCACCGCCGGCGGCGCGGTTCGGCGATCGCATCGGCTCATCAGGGCTGAGAGGACCACCCCTTGCCCCGGGGGGCATAGCGCTGAAATAGCAAGGGCGAGGGACGAGGAACCTTGGAGGGACCTTGGAGAGACGAGGGTCGGATTCGAGAGGACGAGGACAAGAGGGCGCAGCGCGGTGATCGGTGACAAAATGACAGACTACCTGGACCAACTCTCCGGCTACCTCCCGCTATCCCCCCTGGCCACGCACATCGGCCTGACATGCCTCGCGGCCCAGATCACGTTCACGCTGCTGTTCGACAGGCGGACGAAGCTCCTGCCCGCCGGTCCGTGGAACCACCTGACGGCGTACAGCGCCCACCAAACCGTCGCGCTGCCGCTCATGATCATCCTCACCTACGTCGGCTGGAGGGATTGGTTCTTCGATCCCGCCAAGTACGACGACAATCTGACCCCCCGCGATCGAATCTTCGGCCTCTCGAACCCGAACGACGTCCCGCTCGCGATCGGGTCCGGGGCCATCCTCCTGTGGGATATACCCATGGGCTTCCTCTCCCCCCCGTTGAGGGATCCGATCATGTGGGCGCACCACGTGGGCATGTACCTGGTCGCGGCCACCATGTGCGGGACGTTTTGCGAGGGGGGAGACATGATCGGTTATTACTACGGCAGCTTCTTCTTCGGCGTCATCGAGCTGAGTTCGGTGTTTTTGGCGTACGTCGACCTGTTTCACCCGAAGTACAAACACTACTTTGAGTGGCTGAATTCGAATCATGAGTCGAAGAAATCAAAATCGTTGGCGAAAATCTTGAACGGCATGAATGAGTTCTGCCGGATTTTCTTTGCGTTGACATTTATGGCTATGCGAGGGCTCTATTTCCCGTACGTTACGTTTTTCCAAGCAATCCCAGATTTGCAGGTGGCATACAAAGACCCGCCGGATGGGGTCCCAATGTGGACTGGATACTTCCTCGCTATCATGATGGCCTCGTTTGCTTGTTTGCAGGCGTACTGGGGTTTGTTGATCGTGAAGCAATTGAAGAAGGCATTGATCGGAGGCAGTCATGGAGGGGGGTCAAAGAAGAAAGATTGAAATGCATATGGAGGGTGGCGTTCAATTCCTTCGCCTTCCAGCATCTTCATCTACACGTCATGATGCAAACCATCAGCTAGCTACACTGCACTATGAATACTACGAGAAGACAACTGACAACTATTGGAAAGAAAGAGTTATGTAAACTAATTGGTGATGTATTTCAGTTGCAAGAATTTGTTTTCTGGACTAGCGCATGGCGTTGATAATGGCAAATGGAACTGCTTCTGTTACTCTGGTCACAGTCAGTCACAGTCCATGACATTTCTAAAAGACTGGCAGAGACTGGCCCGGACTGGCCAATAGACGAGGTTGCGTGAAGGCAAGGGTGATGCATAAGATCGCAGCAGAGCAAGGGGGTGGGGGGGGGGGGGTGTTCGGGGAGCTCGACATGTCTGAGAAGCCACTGCTCTCTGGGATGATGACGGGAGCAACAGGGGAGCAAAACTGGCTGGGGGCTGGAGGCTGCTGGGGGACCGCAGCCGACAGTGTGCCATCCGTGGGAGGTGGGGGGGGGGGCGTGGCAAACATTCGCCTAATTAATAAACAGCGAATTTCGTTACCATTTTGTTAGTTATAAATCAACATTACCTTATCGCTTTAATTGACATATGTTGATTATTTGGCGAAGACTCAGGCCTCCGGCCTCAGCTGCACAAAAAGCTCTCAACAAAGCTCTCAAAAGTCTCCAGTTCTCCAGTACAAGCAGGAATCTATTTTGAACCAATAGCTCTATTTTGAACCAATGTCGTATGTTTTTTATGTATTCTTATGTACATATGTACCAGTTTTTCTTTATGCTACGAGTGTCCACTTACCTACATAGAGAACATGGCGAGATGTCCTTTATTCGTCTCTATTTTGAACCGATAACTGAGCCACAGTGACCAATCCAAGCTTCGGCCTTATAGTATAGCTCCTAAACTCAACCAAGATTTTCAGTCGTGCAAAGTAGAGCTGTGGCGGAAGCCCCCAAAAACGTCAGTGCGTCCACCGGTGCATTCCAAAAGAAAATCTTATGCAAAAACTTCAATCGAAAATTTAAAAACAAAATCTCCCGTGCAAACAATGAACCGAAACCTACGAAAACAATGAAAAACGACGAATGAGACCAAAACAACGAAAATGCGTCCGAATTCGATGGGAAAATCTTTTCGATCTAACAATTTACACTGGAAAACTTAAAACCATCGAAACGGACTGATTCATTCCACACGCAAGAAGAAGCAATTGACCGAGCGACCGCACACCTGCATTGTACGTGCGTATCAACCTCCGGAGGATGCGGAGCACACCACAATATTTACAGTCGATTTTTGTTAGTGAAAAGGGCGCTCCTATGTCATCTCTCTTTTTTGTCCACCAGCCGTCTCCAAAGCTAGCATTTTAGCATGGGTGAAATCACCGATCATGGCGACCTCCGCCGCTCCGCCAGATTGTCGTCTCATGAGAAACTCATCCGAACCCAGCATCCTCTACTCATTTTCTGAGCCCTGATGGGGCGTTAGGGGCTTGGGNACCATCTTCAACACTCGATCATACCCCAGGGAATTTCTTAGTTCAGCCTCTCTTCGAGCTGAAGTTATATCAAACCATATCTTCAATAGAAGGCCAAGGTGCGAAAATTTGGCTCGGCCAACTCTCAGCAACCCAGGCGAGGATACTGGCCAGCAAACGTCTGATGCACTTGCATACAAAGGCGCAAAGCCAAAGATCATGCCATCACACCAGTGAGCCCATTGGCGCCATGTTCTTTTCCCTCGTACTCTCCACTGATGCCGAGGCGGCTGCCGCTCTCATCGATTGGTATCCACGTCGAATCCTCCGCCCCTCGCGAGATCGCCGACGCCGTGTCAAAATCACCAATCCACATGAATAGGACGAAGCCCCCCACAAAGAACACGTTGAGCGACGCCAATCCCACAGCCATGCTCACGCCTGCCTCGTTGAGGCACGTGAAGACCAATGGCGGGAGCCACGACAACACCGACCCAGCGAAGATGTAGATTCCCATAAGCTCGGTCTCCCGCCCACGGGGAATGATGGTGCAGTACAGCGCGGCGTGGGTGGGGTGGATCCACGAGAGGCACACGCCCCAAATCGCGGCAAAGCCGTACATTTCAGCTTGATGTTCCGGACCTGTGAGCATGTACGACGCGAGCGATGTGTTGACGACCAGCACCGCCAAGCAGAGGAGCGCGCTCCGCAGCGGGTTCAGCTTCACCCCGATCCAGCCCCCCAGCTTCGAACCGGGGATGCCAGCGACAAAGACGCAGAGGAACACCTTCCCGATCTGGGCAGCGCTCATTTCGAGCACGTGCGTCATGTACGTGGTGCTGATTGTCGATAGGGCCGCGGTGGCGCTCTCCGACAGCGACACGGAGAGCAGAAAGTATCGGAGGGTCTGCCAGCTTCGCCAGATCCTGCCGATGGTCGACGAAAGCTCCTGGAACCCGGACTTGAGCAGGGTGCTCCCGGGCGGCACGTCCCGCAGCGCCGGACGGGGGCGGAAGAATTGCGCCCACGAGTACGAGAAGACGGAAGCGCATATCACGAACGCCAGCGACTGCGAGACGCGCGCCGTACCAAGATCTCCAACCCCGAGGAGCGCGGAGGTCGTCATCACCGACGCCAAGAAGGCCAGCATGGAGACGTAGTAGATCGTCTGGAATCGCGCGTTGTACCCCGTCTGCGCGTCCGGCGACGTCGACAGCTCGGCGGTGTACGCGAAGATCGAGCACTGGTACGTGTTCCAAATGACCATGTTTATCACCTGCAGCGCAGAAACAGCGAACCACGTCGTCTTGCCCATGAAGACCTCGATCACACGACGCTTCCAAAGAGGGACGTCAGGGCACAGGAGAGGAGGAAGAGTCCGCCAAAGACGCTGATGTTGGTCAGTAAGGACGTGGGCCTCATGCCGTGATCCGCCCGACGACGCCCCCGTCCCCTCCTCCTTCCACATCCCCTCTGCCGTTGCCACCAGAAGAGGAGGCGGCGTCGTCCTTCGTGAGGCTCAGGAGCGCAGGGCCGAGAAAGATCGTACTCATCACCACGGCTCCCCGGGCAAGGGAGTTGACGGCGAGTCCGGTCGCCTCGATGCGCTCCGGACGGCCTGTGGCGGGGTCGGGATCGAAGAGGAACGCGCGAGGGAGGTGTTGTCGAACGACGCCGAGAGCGAGCGCTTGAGGGCCCCCGTCGCGCCTTTGAGGGCGGCCGATCTCGACGCCTTGGGCGTCTCGGCAGAGGCGCTTCATCTTCGAGGCGCTGGCTTTGCGAGGGCTGGGTTGTGAGGTTGGGTTGGAGGTTGGGTCAGGGGAGGGAGGGGCGGGCGGGAAAACGTACATCAGGCGTGGTTCCAGGTGGAGGGTGAGGACTGGCGGCTGGTTTTTGGCTTGACCGGGACTTTTGAACTGTGTCGAAACGGCGGCGGTACCCGCTGCCGGGTTCACACCAAACCTGTTATGAACCCGTCAGCAGGTACCGCGGTCGGCGATGAGAGGCATGATCCCGAACCAGTCCTCAGTGTTGATTCACTAACAAAAATGGATTTTTACTTGGAAGGAGTCCGCGAGGTAGTTTCGGGAAAATTTAAAACTGACGGACTTCTTCCTCCGTCCCCGATGCTGCATTTTCACGTAGGAACTTGTACAATAGATCGGCTCAACGTAACCAAGACAGCAGGCGAAAACATTTATTCAATACAATATTCGAAACAAAAGATATTTTTGTTCTTCGTTGTTATCATTCTTGACAGATATGATTCAGAGTTACTCAAAAATACATACGAACATTTTATGCCAACACCTCCCAAGAACAACAGTGTTGGCAAACGAAAAAAAAACAGGCCGACAAAACATGCAATGGCAGTTCATAGATCTTGGGATACACATAGGTACCATGCACAGAATAAATACAGCAGCTTTATTTAAGACCGACGCAAGGAAAAGGTCAGGGGTCAGGCTGACCACCCACAGGCGCGGCGCGAGCACTGAAGGTTTTCGAATTTTCGAATTTTCGAACAACTCACGCATGAGGACGGCCCGCGACGCTCCCTGAGGCAAGACGACCGACGCGCGTGGGCGGCAGCGACGAGAGGGTGTGCGACCGTTGCGCAAGGACGAGGACAACAATGGCAATATGATTCCAGCGCTGCGCAGAGGAAAGGCCGCCGAGAGGGATGTCTCCGATGTCGGACGAAGCGTCAACAAAAGACGTGGTCGAAAATTTCAAAAAAACGAAAACCTTGTGACGCACACGCCGCGCGCTAGGTATGGATGGTCAGCCTGACCCCTTGACCTTTTTCTTGCGCCGGTCTTATTTGTTGATGGTTGGAAGGTAGATTTTTTGGCTTTCATAGTGGATGTGGGTGATATATATCATGAAAATGCGTTCATGACAAGACGAGATGTAGAAATTTCACAACGATGATAAGAGATGATGAGGGGTCGTAAAAAGTGCCAATGAATCTAAGTTGCTTGTTTATTGGGTCATTCTTTGTATCCACATGCGTCGAATAATTCAACATATGAGATCTCCAATTAATTCATAATAATGTCAAATTCCCACCATCACTGAAATGCTTTTCATCTAGAACTACCATAGTTTCTTTTATTTTGCCAAGATGTGCGAACCCTGTGTGTTTTGTACATACGTAACTTTTTAAGTCTCGGATATTTTACTTTTTAGGTCGATTTCTTTATAAGAAATTTTGAAAGGCGATACATTTCTACTCATTTTCTCCGTCAAAATCGTTTCAGAGCGATTTATTTTGGTCTCAGACTTGTTTTACTTTTAAGGTCGATTCCTTTTTAAGAAATTTGGAAAGGGGATAAATTTATTAGCAATTCCTACGTTCAAATATTTCAGAGCAATGTATTGGATAAAATCCTCCGTTGGTTTTGCGATACCGCTTTTGTGAGTCTTGTGGAATGTCCGAGCGAAATCCGGCCAACTCCACAATTCCATAATTCCACGACGAAATCCACCCCTCCCTGCTTTTGTGAGTCTTGTGGAATGTTCGTGCGAACTCTGGCCAAATCCACAATTCCATAATTCCACGACGAAATCCACCCCCTTATTGCTATCAGTGTGGGATTAGGTACCTACTTATTATCGCTTGCTTGGCACTCTAACTTACATACGTACCTCACTACTTGTCTTTCTGTGCTTCGCAATGTACCTGCGTTCCTCCTGCGCTTAATTTGTCCCGCATTCAAGGCTACAACAGTAACGTGATGATGTTTTATTTTTGTGCTTCTTGTGGAATTTTCGACCAAATCCACAATTTCACATCGACCGCCACGAAGACGAAATCCACCCCCGCTTTGCTATCAGTATGGGATATCACGGAGTCACGGAAAGTTTTTCCTTTGTCACAGATTTTTCTTTTTTTTCCCGGGGCAAAACTTTCCCCGCGGGGCAATTACGATTTCCCCCCAGGCAATATTCCCCAGGGCAAAATATTTCTCTTTTTGCCCCCCCCCCAACCCCCGGGACAAAATGTTATCCCCGCAGGGCAATAACGATTTCCCCCCGGGGCGCAAAAACGATCTTGCCCCGGATAAAAGAATTATTGCCCCGGGGAAAACTGCCCCATGGGGCGAAATTTTTATTCTGTGATCACGAGCGAGCCCAAATTTCATCATTACCGGATCAGGCAAAGAAAATTGGCGAGCAATGAAGAGAGATGGTTGTTTCAAACGTCCATCCGGCTTTGAAACTTCCAACCGGCATGCCTCCCAAGTGGTCCCACTGGTAGGTGGGACGCACGAGCGAGCGGCGACCTGCGGGCTTGCAGTAGCGGGAAGACCCCGGATGCACCCCTGCCCCGCCCTGCCCGTCGCGTTGCCGAGATCATGAGAAGTGTGTACGCTGCATTATTGCTGTAAGGCCGGACCCAATAGACCAAGCGAAGCAGATTGAATGGCTATATCAGCTATCAGCTGAACAAACTCTTCGTCCCAGATCCGTGAGACTGCTTGACGTTGACGACCGACTTGCACTCGAACCGCTGGTCGTGCTCGTCTCCTAGTTTCTATTTTTGGAACGAGAAAAAACTGGTCTTGAATGCACAGAGTATCTATTCCGGACCTTGGATGGAAGTTTTTGTGTCGGAAAGACGTTTTTAATCAGAGGGAAGTTGGTGGTTCACCAAAATATTAATCTTCTGATCATACTCGAACACATAGAATCACGCAATTTTCCCCGCGGGGAAATTTCCCCCCAGAAAAGAATCAACTCTTCCCCGGGGGGAAATTCCCCGCGGGGAAAGTTTTGCCCCGGGAAAGATTCAATTCTTCCCCGGGGGGAAATCGTCACGAACAATTATTCCATGATCACATGCGATAAAGAAGCCGTGACTATTCATTTTTGTTTTAATTAATTCTGACAAAGATAGATCTATTCATAATGTTTAGATAGCCATCGGCTATCTTGTAGACAGAGGCAAATCATGAGAAGATGACATTGAATGACTTGACAGGCTTGGCAACATATATTCCATGGCTTATTCTTATTGACCTCCTCACAAATGAAAGCAATTTTAGGTGTTCAACGTTACATTTCTTTGCAAATATTGAACGAATTAAAAGCCAGTAGTAAAAAAATTAACCCGCCAAAGGACATCAATGGAGCTATAAACATATCGAGGGATACAATACCACATGTGACTCAAATAGATTTTCTTCTCTACTATTCATTGTGAATACAGTGTCGCCACGGATACAGACATTGTCTGTCTCAGCTTATGGCTGTCAGTATAGCTGTGGTGGCAGTATACGTGTTTGTTAATATTACCCAGAACATCAATCTGGGTACGCTCGCGAGCATACCCAGAT
>JALLPA010000264.1:0-16969 GCA_036939895.1 Thalassiosira exigua
CCAAGCACGCCGACGGCTTGACTCGTTTTGCTCGGCGGACGCAATAAGGCGCACTTCTGGCCCCGGGCGGCGGGGCCCGATACCCACTCTCGGACAGAGATCTTCGTTCTCACGAAGCTTAAAAAAGCTTCGGTTTTCGAACGAAGACTCTTAGGTATCTACGAGGGAAGTCCTCTAACTAAATTTACGAACTAAAGGCGAATTACCCCCAAACATCCAGAACCGCCCCCGCCGCCGCCGATTGCCTAACAAGACCACTAAAACAAAATCCGACCATAGCGGCCGCCCTTCCTCCTAGGGCTCTCTTCCTCTCCAGAAAGCGCAATGCCCCATAACAATGTCCGGAAATACTTCCTTAATGTTGTCCCCGTTGGTCTGGGCGCTGATGCGGCAGCGGTGGCGCGCATTGGCGGCCGACGGGTGCCGTCACGTGTGTAGGTACGAATCATGGCGGCCTCCCCACACGCGCTCTCTCTACTCTCCTCATCCCCGCCCCTTCCATATCATTCGCTGCGGCCCGCCCTTCGCCTTCCACCCCCATCACCCCTGTTGACGCATTGCCCTCTATCCCAACGCCTCCGCTCCGACGGTCGACGCCCCCCCCCCGTCCGAAACTCCAGAGAGAATAGCACACCCACGCCCGAGACCGAGAGCCAATCATGGGAGTCGACGCCGGCGACGCGTCGAACGAGTGCGTTCCCCCCTCCCATCCCCTTGTCCGACTGATCCCACCCCTCCCCGGCGCCCATTGGGGCGAACCCCCTCTTCCTCGACGGCGACGGGGGGAAGCTCTCCGAGAAGACGACGATCGAGCTCCCCTCGTGATGTACGCGTGGGGCAAGCTCGTCGTGGTGCGGGAGCTCGACCTCGACGAATCGAACGGCGGCGGGAGGGCGCGCAAGGGACCCACCGGGACCCCCTCGGCGGGCGCCTTCGTGTACCGCGGCCACGCCTCCCCCGTGACGTGCGCGAAGTTCAACCCCGCGGGAACGTACGTCGCCAGCGGAGACGCTCGGGGCAAACTGCGGGTGTGGGCGTACGATCACGAGGAGCACCTCCCGAAGTTGGACTCGCAAGTCCTCGCCGGTCCGATTCGAGACGTGTGCTGGGACCACGACGGCAAGCGCATCGTCGTGACGGGGGAAGGGATGCAGAGTCCCGAGGACGCCAAGGTCGTCCAGTGGGACACGGGGGTTAAGTGCGGGGATTTGGTCGCGCACGCGCGGAGGAAGGGGAGTTCGTGCGCGTTTCGACCGTGTCGTCCGATGCGCGTGGCCACGGGGGGCGCCGAGGACGCGAGCGTGTTCTTTCACAAGGGACCGCCGTTCCAACGGGTCGTGGGGGGCGGCGTGGTGTCCGAGAAGTGCCACGAGCGAGGCGCCGTGCACCCGCTGTGGTATAACAAGGACGGCTCCGTCCTGGCGAGCGCGGGCACCGACGGCAGCGTGTGCTTCTACGACGGCAAGACGATGGCGCTGCAGCGACGGATCGAGAAGGTCCACCGCTCCAGCGTCTTCTCGTGCGCGTGGGATCGGAAGGGGACGCACCTCCTGACGTGCGGGGCCGACGGGTGCGCCCGCTTGCTCGACGCCCAGAAAGGAGAGGTCGAGCGCGTGTGGGACGCGGCCGCGATCCAATTGAAAGCCGTGGGACACACGGGGTCGATGGGGAAGGTCCCGATCGGAGCGATGCAATTGGGGTGCGGCAAAGGGCGACGTCCCGCTCGCGGCGGGGTACAACGGGCAGATTTGCGTGCTGGCGGGGGCAAAGCCGAGCGTGATTACGGGACACCAGGCGCCCATATCGGCTATGGCGTTCGGAGCGCCTGGAAGTGACAGCGTCTACACGGCAGATACGGACAGAGTCATAGTCGAGTGGGACGGGGCCACCGGCAAGGCACGGGGGAGGGTGTCGAACGTCGGAGACGACGATCACGAGGTCTCTGGGAAGGTGCACGCCGGGGCAACGGTGACTTCCCTCACCTTCGCCGGGGGGACGCTGTACAGCGCGGGATGGGACGACTTTGTGAGGATCACGGAAGGGAGGAGTTGCATCGGCAAGCTGAAGATGGAAGCTCAGCCCAACGCCACGACTCGCGGGACTGCTCTGGTCGTCGCGAGCACCGTCGAGGGCCTGGTATTGATCAAGGACCAACGAGTGGTCTCGCAGGAACTGATCCGACTTCCCTACGCCGCCACTGCCGTCTGCTTGTCCAAAGATGACGACGCATTGTACGTCGCAGGCGACGATTGCAACATACACCTCTACGCCGTCTCGTTGAGGGGCTGCGCGAACCCGCTGTCCAAGTACTTCGACGTCAAGCGCCGACGCCCGCGCGCTGCGAGCCTCGAGCCTCCTCAGGCTCTTGACGTACAACGTCCGTCCCGCCTCCTCGAGGAGGAAGGGCTCGATCTCCGCGAGGGTCGAGGAGAAGTTGTCCTTGGTGAGGCCGCCGATGGACTTGCGGACGGGACCGGCCTTTCCCTTCGTGGCGACGTGGAGTCGGGTGGAGGACGCCGGTGCGGCGGGGGTAGGTACGGCGGGCGCGAAGGCCGAGGTCGAGGCCGCGATGGCGGAGAAGCAGAGGAGGACGTAGACTTTCATTGTTGTTGGTGGTTCGATCGGATTGTTACAATTGGAAGTTATGTATTTTATAATGCAAGGCATTAAGTATGAAGCTTAGTGGATGGAGAACTTGTGCGGTCAGACGATGCAACATCATGTTCCATGCGCCACGCGCCACGGCCCGTCGCTCTGATTCATCATTCGATTTCTCGTTGCAGTTGGCGGACGGTCAGTATTATGGTATCGTATCTACCTACCGTGCGTCGCCGTGATCGATGTTCATTGACGAGGTGGCCGAGCCCGCTGGCTGCTGACTCCCCTCTCGTCACTCGTCATGGCGTCGGTCCGTCAGTCGGCTCGCCCTCTCTCATCTCTCAAAGTTCGAAGGCGCATCGTATCGTATCGTTCGAATCTTCGATCGACGGTGCTGTCATTGTTCTGTTCATGGCGTCTCATCCGCGTGCTCTCGAAACTTTATTGTGCGTAAAAGTACGAGAGCTCCTCGACATGCATTTTGAATGACTCAGAGCTTCTTCCCAGCACACGCACTCTTAGATATTCCACGTGGCACAAAGATCAACATTGATTAACCTTTGAATGGATTCAATTGTCATTCGTGTGCTGGAGAGTCTAGTATGTACCTACAATAGCACGTGCCCCACTCCTACAGGAAGCTTGCAGCTGCTGCGTTCCAAAATTAGTGGGGGTGACCCCTTTTGTTGCTGACTGACTGACCCCTTTACTTGTATTGTCTACTGCCCTTAATGGGCAGCATCCATGAATCTATTGATCTCATTCAGCGCCTTCAAATGGGGTGCACATGCCCCATATAATTTTGGCTCCAAATTTTAAAATTGATTTCAATTGAATTTCCATTTGACTGAAACTTCGATAGTAAAACCCTTTAGACCCTAAATCATATCAAAGAATCAATCCACAGCAATTGCAACTTGCCATGTTCCGCTCCTCAAAGACGGTAGGACATTTTGATCAAAATCACTGAAAGTCTCAGTGGGACGAGCACACGCTTCGAGTTAGATTTTTTGCTGTGGGGACAGGTTCTCATCCCAGCTCATCTGCTTTGATCACAGATTGTTTAATTCCTAAGTAGAGTAGGAATTCGTATCATAGTCTAAACCTACAGTTACAAGTTACAACATCTATTGTTGGAAATTCTTGGGTCAACGGACGATAGGTACACTATAGGTTTAGGTAAATAAAAATATATTCATTTGATATATCAAACATTACTTCATGGCCTATTTTAACGACTTGTCAAATTTTTGACACTTGAACATGACCAAGCTCACACTTCTGGCCTGACAGAAACGAAGCCATAGCATTGGCCATGGATATTCCTCACTGCTTCCTACAACCTAATTTATGCCCGGGATCATTGTGAGCATGGGCATGTTTCCCCGCAGCACATGTCCCAGTTGAACTACTACCTCTACAAAATTATTTGCACCCAGATGATTGCGATGGTTCACGAATGCACTGGAAGTATTAAGTCCTTCCCATTCCAGTAGAGAAGGTCTGGGAAACGTCACACGGCATCACTCTCTAAGGACACGGTGGTATTGATATCTAAATAATATCAGCTATAAAAAATACTGTTATTTTTATGCATTTCTATGTCCAACTTTGAAGCAGCCCTGGCATTCCCTCCCGGTAGCACTATAGGTCAAATTGATAGCTGTCGTCGTCATCTATCCAACCGTATGCGTGGAGAAGCCCCGGGACCCCATCAAGATGCAGTGCAGATGTTGGTACAGTAGACATCATGATCTCGCTCTTGTTTCATCTTGGAACATGCCACAGACCGTGTGTTATGTTATGCAGTCTGATGTGCGGTTGGAGTTTTATATACTTACTCTACAATGGAGTAACTAAATGAAAAGAGATGGGACCGATAAGCACTCTCCAGTCTCCCCATCGTAGTGCAGTCAGATCGTCGCTGATGTTGACTTTCAAGGTGACAGCCAAATCCACTCTTTACAAAGACTGGGCCTCCACCTTGACATTTGAAATTGGAGGATTTCACGGGACGGAAGGGACAGTGGACGGTAGGCCAAATTTGGCAGTCAATTTATGTAGGTACATGCCCAGAAAATAAGAGAGTGTTTTTGCCAATCCGTGATCGAGTTCAGTATGTACTTTGGTGAGCTGGGATGGGAATTTATCTTAGCTTGGTGCCGACGCATAGAAGTCTGAAGTTTGGAGCTTTCCAGGGACGGGAGTTTTTGGCAGAGCTCAAATCAAGGATGCGCAAGCAGTGGGAGATGAATGACCAAGGCAGAGGCAATGGATGAGAAAAAGCCTGAAAATGACGCCGCATCCAAAGTGATTCTCGACATCAAGCAAAGAAAAGAGAGAAGTTGATCAACATCAGAAATCCACCTAAGACTGATCGGTGGTCATAAGCCAACAACCTTAACGGACTAAATAATTTTTTCGGGATGTGCATTAAAGGCTATCCATAAACTAGTCAATTTACAAGTAAACTCATAGGGTAATACTAACCTGTGATGATTACTGATTATAAACTATATGTTTACTAGTAAACAAAAGTTTACATGTAAAATGAAGGAACTACGATAAACATGTGCAAATCAATAACATACAAAATATCAATGATGAGTAAATTGTTTCTGTTTACAACAAGTAACATCAAACTATTTTTATTTGTGTGATAAATAATTATTTGATTTTCTCTTTTCATACATCACTACATAACGCGCTGAAAACAGCGCAACCCAAATACAAAACCTGCGGAGTACGTGGCAAAGAAGTTTGACCGGTGCGCCTGACGCAGTTCCGCCGCCTCATGCATCTCTGCGCTCTGCTTGCACTGCCATCTTTGAGGTCACAGCCCTCCTCAAGCCTACGGCAGTCGTTGATCTCAAGGCAGACCCCGAGATTGCAGCCATCTTTGGGGTCGCAGCCGTTGTCAAGCTTGCAATCGTGCTCAGCATTGCAGCCCTCCTTAAGTCCATCACAGCCGTCAAGCTCAAAGCCGACTCTGAGACTGCAGCCATCTTTGTGGTTGCAGCCGTCGTTGAACTGGAAGTTGTGCTCGACGTTGCAGCTGTCCTGCCCGTTGATGCCGTCCGGGAGGTCTCCCCCCCGTCCTCAATCCCGAGGTCGTTGTTGAGCTCACAGCTATCATCGGGCATACAACTGACACCAGCCGTTGAGCCCAACAGCTGGAGATGATTGAGGGAAAAGCTGTGAGTAATCGTGTTTGCTGAATTTCCTTGAGGAAAAAGACTCACCATCTCTCTTCTCACCTGGCGCTGGCAGTAGGTTGGGCAAAGGATGTGAACAGACTCCACCTCGTTGACGGGGAGCTGGGGTGGTTGTGGTGGTGGGAGGGCAGCAAAGAGATCCTAAGGAACCGAGGTTCTGTGGATGCCGGCGATGGGCGCTGGCTGTGTCTTTATTTATATGCGCTTTTTAGTGGTCTTGGTTGTATGTGTTGGTCGCAATACAATGATGGGCGGACATCGTGTGCCGTGCACAATGATGATTGCAGATGGTTGAGCTCGCACTGCATGCAGGAAGTCAGTTTGCATTGGTTCAAACCGAAAAGATTTCTGACGTTGGCACCAACTCAAAAACCATGTTTAAATTTAGGATTCGAAAATGTAAGAAAAAATGATGTCTCTACGAGGTCTTATGTATCTATACGGTACAACTTTGCCTTCTCTTAATACAATATTGGTTGAATAGTAATTTTTTGTAATGAATGTAATGTTTATTATATAAATATTTTTATTCTAAAACAAATTCACGATGTGCAATAATAACTGATGATTACACTTACGAGTCGAACTTTTGACGTAAAAAACAATACGCGATTGTGATGTAAGAAAATGATTACGATTAAAAATATTATTTTGATTTCATCGAATTTCGATGCTAGTAAAAGAGACAAATGTTTATATCCATAGGTATTTTTGAACGTTTCAAAATATATTTATTTCAACTATCTAATTTTGCTCTGTTCGCGAAATGACTGCTTCAGTAAACACAAGTTGTTATTCTGTGGTGATAAATGGATATTTTTGTGGAAAATATGTTACATCAAATGTGTATGTTTTGTTTAAGTACTATATTTACTGCAGTGTCAATCTAGCGTTGCATTTCAATCATATTTTGCTGTAGCCTGGACATTTAAGATCATATCAGTCTTACAGTGTTCTTATTTAATTTCAAAGTTTGTTCATAAATAGAATGTCTGTATCAGTAAACTTAAATGGTCACTCTAAGGCAATAAATGTACGTTTATTGTTCAGAATGTTTGGATAAAACTTGCCATTTTAATGCAAACATTTAGTTTACTGCTGTTGAAGATACAACATTTCCAGGCTATTTTGTTGTAATACTCAGTTTGCCCACGGCCCGGCGGCCGAAGCCTCTACCAAAGCGCGGGACGGGGAAGATGAAGATCCAGTTTTTACTCTCGATTACTGAGATTTTTAATAATTTATGAGCCTTTTATTGAGGGCTCGAAACAACTAACTAAAGCGTGAAATACGCGCGGCCGGCAGGGATCTGTGTAAGATTTGCCGCCGCAAATCCTTCGTGCCACTCCGCGTGGTCTTTTGGGCCACTCCGTGTGGCTTTTCTACGTCTGTTTGGTACTTTTCTACGGTATCTTTTGGTTTTCAACATTGAACTCATTTGAGTCCAATCTGCGTTGGGTTTGGCTTAAATACGAGCTTCGTGGCAAGTTCCAAAATTGAACTTTGTCCAACAACTGCAAAGTCAACCAATTTTTAAATATTGGTCTTGAACGACTGAATCTTGGCAATTTCAGACCATATCAGTCTGAGGTGGGTTTATGGTGAAGGAGATGCTATATGATCAAGCCGGACGTGAATTGAAGGAGCAGGTGCCAATATACTGTGATGAAAATGTAAGAGAGAACCTCGTGACCTTTGCTGAAGAGTTTACTGAAGCTTCGGACAAGATATGGCTACTTGTAGACGGAATATGGTAGCTCTTGTACCCAGCAAAGAGCCAAGCACTTGATGGCAAGTACTAATACGGGTGGACCAAGTAGGTCAACAAGACAGCAAATTTCCACTGAACAAACCCAAAGAACAAGTTTAAAAGATGTTTCAAATAATGAATGCCAAATGCCAGGGGAAGGATGCAGTGTATAAGCATAAGAGATGATGTAGATAGCTGAATGCTCAGTTAAGAAGACCACGATCACGTAGCCATCACTGAGCAAATGTTCTACATTAATGAAGACATCTCGCTCTTTCGTAAGAAAGATCAAGTCTTTTCCTATGGACAAGTTGATTCAAGCCGTGAGCACCTGCTCAATCCAGAAGCAAGAGTGTTGCTTATTAAGAATGATTGTCCAGAGCTGGAGGACAGGGAGATCACAGTTTCTCAGTTGGGAAGCAAGTCATGGAAAATTGGTAGAGAAATTCTCTTTCCTATGGAGTTCTCATTGGGTTTGAGATGATAGCAGTGCTTGTTGTCCTGAACACAAGTACCAAGGGTGCGTCTAGTGGGGAGGTCTGACCGCGGATATAGCCTCACAGCTACTGGATCAAGGCAGCGATTTGCATGAACTTTGATGGACTCCTAGTCAAATCAAAGGGTCTTACAGACAATGTTTCCGTTGGTGAGTTGAACGTTAGATTGGTGCCCATGTTGTTCACCAGGGATGTAAGCACATTCAGCAGTGTAGATAGCAGCACGGTTGAACGTAGGAAGGTATTTGAGTCTTGGAACTGGAAAAAGGCACGGAGCAAGTCCGTCACATGGAGTGCCGACGACAGCTCGGTCGACAATGAACGGCCACCCCTATTTCAATAAACCAAGAGTCTACTGTCTTGATAACAAGCCTCAAGCACGTTGCCTATGTGCTGTTGGGCGATGTAAAAGAAAATAAAGTGTTGGCAAGCCAGACTCTAAGCAACAAAGAGTCCATCCTCAACACTTCCAACTCCCTTAAAGAGGGTGCCAAAGTAGCCATGTGTGAGGGTGAAAAATTAGCTGAGGATTCATCATTCTCTGCAATCAAGGAGTTCCTGGAGAAGGACATGGCTACCCCAAAGTATGAGAAAGCAGACCTTGAAGCATATGTTGTCAAAGCAATTAAGCACTTGGGCATGGAGCAGAAGATTCAGGTGCTGGGAGTTTTAGATTAATACAAGACCCTGTTCCAAAGGAAGGATGGGGAATTAAAAGGCAAGTTACTCAACAACAAGGTATGACCTGATACCAATGCGTTGTTGGCCAATCCGTATCTCATCGTACTAGCCAATCATCAGGTGTTCAAAGACAAATTCTACTGGCAATGTGACATTGGAGCTCTGAGGGAGCTCAGTGCCAAAAAACTTGACCAGCATGAGTGGACCTTGCCTACCTTTGGCATGCAGCAGAAAATGGAGACATTCGAGCCGCCATTGACTTCAAACATTGAACCAAGCGTTGAAGTGGAAGGAGTAGCTGTTGCCAATCAAGGAGTTGGTTACCTTGATCAATGGATACATTTGGGCATCAAAAATTGATCTCAACTTGGGCAAATTGTCCGTTCCCTGGTCTAAGGCTGTGTGCATCAGTTGGGATGAATTCCTTCGGGATGAACGAATTCATCCCAACGCACTCAACAATTCCCCCCCATTGAATATGTGGCAGTGCAGCTGTGGGGGTGAAATTAGGGGATGAATTGGAAATAATTGTACTTTCGTATGCACTTAATAAGAACGTGACGAGAAAATGCATTTTTGAGTAGTTATTCCACAATAGCTAATTATCATATGTAGATTACGTAAAGGTATAATTTCCAGCAGCAAGAATCGTTCAAAGTCAAAGTTCATACAGAGTCTCAACGGTCGATCGGCGATACGAAGAATTTTGAATTAAGGGGAAACGGTCATTTCGATCAATCAGCGATATCTTACAAAATATTTCATACATATTCATACATAAGCGATAATTATTGCCAGAATAGGTGGGGATGAATCCAAATTTATTCGAATGAATTTGGGGCCAATATTCATCCCGAGCTTGAAAAAAACATCTGGATGAACCGAAAACACGTTCATTCACTAAATTCATCCCCTTGCTGCACGCCCAAAATCGTCACCTGGGGATGAATTTAGAGGATGAACAAATTCATCCAACAAATCCATCCCCACTGATGTACGCCGCCTAAGAGAGTATATGGGTTGTGCACTATCAAAACCAAGAAGTCCAGGTACTTCGAACCAAACGTGCTACCACTGGGAGTTAAACTCGCAACAGATATTGTTCAAGCCCATATGGCCGGCGTGTTCAAGTGCGCTTGCACCTAAGACTTGCATTGGTGACATCTTCTGCGTGAATGGTAAGATAATTATACAGATCACTTGGTCGTCTTAAGCAAGATTTGCATCCTTGTGTTGCATGGGAGGATGAAACTCAGCTTTATCAAGAGCAGCCAAACCAAGCTAGATCACGAGTTCGTGGGCCTCCAGCTACATCAAAAGGACTTAGAATCTACACACACGCTAATCAAGGCCACCCTCAAACTGCAGCCGTCCAAGAATATCAAAAGCACATGCGGATGCTCCTTGGCATAATCAACATTATCATGATTCATATTCCAACAAACAGGGTGAGTAAGTTGGAGCAAATCACCTGACTTGTCAATAACAATCTGCTTGGGGTATGGGGAAAGGAGCAGCAGAAGGTCTTGAAGATTTTGGCCGCCATAACTAACTCTATCCTCATGTATACCCCAATCCTTTCAAGGGATTCACCTGAATCCCAATGATTTGTAGAAGTAGACCATGGAGGCCATCCTTATCACCATGAGCACTTTTTCAAAATTGGACAGGGGAGTAGCTGTGGTACACCGTAGTCGCCGCCCACAGCGACGTGCATCACTTTCATCTCATCATTTATTGATGTCTCCTTCTCAACAGAGCAGACCGCATGAATATGACCGCATACAATACTCATCTCAGGCAGCTACGGAAGAAGATCGAGCTAGGACAGGTCTACAAAGTCATGTGGGAGTACCTCTTAGGTGACCTGAACTTTAGAGGGAAGGGCATGAGCCACATTAAGATGTACAATGCAGTCCCAGTCTCTCTCAGCAAGCTTCCCATGCAGAAGGTCATGTCTGTTGACATCAAAGCAGAAGTCCACAATGTCAATGCAATCAACAGCCATCAGAATGACATGTTCTGCATGGAAATGAAGATCATCACAAGAGAACAGAAGAATGGTGACCTGCTACGACAACTAATCGCAAGGGGACCACCCTTAGGAGAGTTGGGCACCCAGCAGTTTTCTGGCGCAAACGTTCAGACTACCAACAGCTTGTAAATTATGAATTTGTTGTACTTTAATTAACTGCACTTTAATTTTTTTGCTGTAGCCACCCCCCTGTACATCAGTTCAACTGTACATTGATATTTTTAAAATTAAGCACAGTTAAAATGAGGTACAAATAAGAATCGTATTTTTTACTTCATTTTAACTGTACTTTTAAAACTATAAAAGTAAGTACAGTTAAAATGGCGTACAGGGGGTGGGTGTACGAAATTTTAAAGATTTTAAAATCAAATTTTTAAACGTTTAAAAGTTAGTATCCTCACCCTCTAGACCTCATTTAGAAATTAGTTTTTCTTGGAGCTTTAAAATTTGTATACCCACCCCCTGTACCTTATTGTAACTGTACCTGTAAAATTTTATACCCCACCCCCCCCCCCCTGTACTTCATTTTAACTGTACCTTTTTTTTAATTCAGCACAGTTCGATGAGGTACAAAATACGAATCGTATTTTGTACTTCATTTTCACTGTCCTTGTAAAACTTTAAAATTAAGTCAATTTAAAATGAAGTACAAAATATGAGGTTGCCCAATAGCAAGGTGTGGGTCCCTTCTCCCCTCTGAATGTACATTGTCAAGTGCTATGATGAAACTCTTCACCACCCTGGTATACAGTATACTTTGGACATAATGAAAGTCACCTTTGTCTAGAAAGGCGTGTGGAAGTAAGTCAATGAGTTTGTTGTCAGCTGCGTCTACTTCCAGCCATACAAAATCACGGGGAAGCAAAACTGTGACATGCTGCCAGCTGTGTCAGCCCTGTGTGACAGGGATCCCTTGAGAAAGACACAAGTCAACTGTGCCGGTCCCAGGACATCCTAGTCAGGACATCCACAGGGTGTAATGATGCATATCACATCTACACCATGTCAATTGTAGACTGCTGCACCAATTGATGCAAAATGATCGCGATTCAACCACGTACTTGAGGATCTGCTTCAACGTGTGCAATACTGCCTGGATTTTTCTATTCCCGAGGCCAGCAGAGTGCCGCCACAACATTGGCCCTGAGTTCATGGGGGGGGGGAACTTCAAAAGATGTTGGAGAGCTACAACATCAAGCCCAAATCAATGATAGTAAATAATCCAACAGCCCAAACCCTAGTTGAGCGGTGAGTGGTTGCATCTAATTCTCGTAGACCAACTGCGGGCAACAGTATCCAAGGAGGAACAGGACATGGAGGACATCAAGGTCCACGTCCAGTCCTTCATATGGGACTTCTGGATGACCGCACTCTCCAACATCCCGTACACACCAGGCCAGCTCGTCTTCGGCGTAGACATGCTCTTTTGCTAGAAGTACACGATCGATTCGGAGATCTGAAACGAGTGCGCCAACAGCAGGTCATCCATAATAATGCCAAAGAAAACAATCTTGCATTGAGCACAAATGCAAGGTCAGGGACCTTATGCTCATCGTGACCAGAGAGTATGAGCGCTTCAGGCAGCCCAAGATCAGTAATCGAGTCACCTGGGCCCCTACAATATCCTCAAGCTCTGCTCGAATTGCAACGTTCGAATTTGCTGCGGGATATTTGACACGGGCATCTTCATCCACCTCCAACCCTACCTCAGAAAGCTGTTGGGCTGACTTGGCACGATGCCCGGGTCTTGTTGTCCTACTAGATAGAACACGTTCAGCATATCGTACCATCGCATGCGAGGCAAGAAGATCTGGAATGCCAATAAATAATGGTTGAGTCTGCGAAGAGGTAAGCGAAGTAACCCGGGGGCTCTATGACTCGTGGGATTTGATACTTATGGACGATGATATGTCAGTCTCGAATAGCC
Organism: Thalassiosira exigua; assembly: GCA_036939895.1. NCBI lineage: Eukaryota > Bacillariophyta > Thalassiosirophyceae > Thalassiosirales > Thalassiosiraceae > Thalassiosira > Thalassiosira exigua. The sequence continues at coordinate 12,704 of JALLPA010000264.1, forward strand.
AACGTCACGAACGAAGGTGGGTTGTCGGTCTGTCATGTGAGCTATGCAGCGTGTATGTGGACGAAAAAATCCCTCTAGACTGATTCCAACTATTTTAACAAGGCACCATAGCATAACAATGCGTACCAAACTCTACTATCGTTGTGTGCATGACAACGCGTGACCCTCGAGGGGTCGAAATGAAAGGACATCGACAACCGCTGTTACTTTTCCCGCCATGATTCCCACATTACCACCAAACGCGAGAAATAGTATCCATATCATGAACTGCTTCGCGCAAACTTGAACGTGTTCATCACCCCTCACACAGATTCTTGTGCAGAGGTAGGAGAGTAGGGATTGACTTGAGTGAAAGTTGACTCGCCCGCGCACTCGGCACCATTTGCGGCTGGGCCTCGAAACTCTGCTTGGTACACAAAACTGTGGTCCAGGAGGTTAACCTGAAAAGGTTCGTCCCACTTGACCGTATTGTTCTCGCGCGTGAAATCGAATTCCAACAAATTGAACCAAACACCGTCGTTGATTCTCAAGCTGGCAACTTCTGGTAAATACCAAATCGAAACGTCGGTCTCCACGGCAACCTGAACCTGGATATTATCGAGAGTATTCTGTGGGTCCTCCGGGTCTTCAGTAGTGGTGAACCCTTCCACCTGGAGGGATCCAAACACGTCCCCGAGACGGAGTGGCCTGCTGCAGGATGTATGGAGGGTCACTCTCTGGAAGAGGAAGTCTTCGTTGCGAAGCCCCCCCCACCCTGCCTCATAGATTTCAATCGTTACCTCGCTTGGAAATTTTTTGCCGGAATTTTCGAGTGCGATGAATTCATTAAATGGATCCGACGGATTGACCTCTTCGTGGGTTTCGTAGTCGTCCAAAATAGTCACGATGTCAACCGAACCAAAAGGAATATCGGCGACGAAGTCTTCACACTTGTATTTGTAACCTTGTTCGTTGCCACCCTCGGCTTCTTCGCAGCTCCTTGGGGTGTATTTGAGAGTCAAGGAAAGCAAACCCCCAGCGCATTGTTCCAAGTTTATGGGTGGGACTGGTCCGGGGGTGATCGTGATGTTCGTGTTGCACTTCGGTGCAGGGGTCGGCGCCGGCGTCGGGCTCTGCAAAATAGTGCATATCGAGATTCAATGTCAGCGACTTCGATCACGAAAAGGAAGCAAACCCAAGGAAGCTCGACTTACGTCGGTGGGGGCCGGGGTAGGCAAGAGGCCGGGGACTATCCCGCAAATGCCGAAATCTCCGAAGGGGCTATCGAGCGGAGGAACGTCGTCGCACATGGCGTTCACGAGCTTCATTCCGAACTCTTGAGCGACGCAAAAGAGGAGGAGGCACGTGGGGTTGGGGCTGCCGTCTTCGGTGATGTATTCGGGGAAGCAATCGCGTTCGACGCCCACGCAATCGGGGTTCCGTATTTCCCTGCCGTTCCAGCCGGCGGCCGCCGTTCCGCAACCCGCTATGGCGTTGTGGACCGCAGTCGACGCCTGTTCGATCGCGACCGAACAGGGGGGAAGCCCGCGGGCCGGATCGGGAGTAGGCGGAGGCGTTCTACGAGTAGGCGGAGGTGTAGGCGGAGTATCGATAGTATCGTACACGGACGCCGAGTCCGACGGAGACAGCGCCGCCACGTCCAGGGACATCGTGCCGTCCTCCGTCGTTTTGCGCCCGAAGATGCGCGCGGTGGCCGTGTCCGAGGCCCGGGAGGCGGCGAGGAGGCTCAGGGCGATCTTGGAATGCTTCATGATCTCGCGGGGTGATGCGGTGGGCAAAAGACAATCGATGCGGGTGCGTTTCCAAGCGGTTGCGACCTTCTTTTTATGATGCGGCTGACGAGATCCGCCTGGCGGGCAAACAATGAGTGGGATGCTGGTCGGTGCCACGCTGGTCTTACCCGTTGGGTTGGAGAATTACTTGGTGCCGCACTGGGGATTTGAGTTGCTCGTGATGCGAGGCACGACGCGACACGCGACGTCGACCGGCGACGCTGCGCGATGTAGGTACCTAACGGTTTCTTACCTCTCCCCTTCTGCCCGTTGAACATACAATATGTACAGATATGGCGGTCTTGCAATCGCAACATACTGGTTGGGTGGGGGAATTGGTACCTAAGTATGAACCCGAGACCATACAAAAAAATCTCTATCTGCGCGCACCTCTTAGTACCGGATGGAATCGGTATCTACCTAGCCTACTATCTACAAAACAAGATTTTGTGCAAAAAAATGGCGAGTTCGCCCCACTTTCGTCGATCAATGACTGCGTTAGGGTTAGGACTATGCTATCGTATTTAACTACCTCTAATATCGTACTATCTTACCTACTCTTATGTGTTTCCAGCGTGCTAGATACGACCTACGAGGTACATACTTCAACACAGTATGACCGTTGAGTAAGGACAATCTTTCTCAATGCGTTTCGCGCTGTCAATTTTTCTTCTTCGATTCTCTCTTTCTTTTTTCTCTAACCCTAGCCGGGATCGATGGTGGAATATGACGTTTACTGGGATAAGTATGTACCAGCAGTTGTGTGAAAACCGGCGGGTCACTATTTAGTGCTTAACTAGAGGCAGCTGCCGCTGCTACAGACACGGCGACATTTTTGCTTTTTAGATACTAAATTGTGATGTATTCTAGTTAATATAAATGGAAAATGACTGAAAAAGAATTTTAAAGTGAACCTCAAATATTTTTAACAAGTAAACTTGAAAATGTGATTGAAATTGCTTAATCTTGTTCTGAAACAAGTCATTTTATTAGTACGTAACCCCCCCCTCCCCCTTTGCAGCCGATACGCTCCAATTCGATTCATAAAAATTTCAGGTAGGTATTGTACGATATCGTACTTACAACATCAGACATTGATGATGGTTATTTCGCAGCACCATCAGATAAATAGGAATTCAAATTGAGAGGGCATGAAAAGAAAATGTAAGTTTACCCTCGCCAAATATGCCCACTCCACCATTCCCATGCTTTTTCTACCTTAATTGCTAGAGAGTATCTAGAGGTGCCCCCTAAAATCCAATTGGAATGGTGGGACCAGATATGTCTGCATTGCCCACCAGCTAATTTGCCATTTACCAACCCTAATAGTAGTTGGAGGCCGTCAAGAAGAAACAGCCAAGACAATGGTAATGATTGAGCGAGCGATCTGCGGTGTTGTTTCGTGGCAGGTGAGGTGGCGAGGTTCAACGGCGGCGGTGGCGGTGTTTTTATCGGCGCCGTCGGCGGCGTCTGCGGCGTCGGCGTCGTCGGAGGCGGCGGCGACCGCGTCCGCGGGGACTCGTTCAACGACGTCGAAAGAGGGGGAAGAGGGGGTAGCGCGGGAGGCGTCGTCATCTTGTTTTGCGTTGCCCTCGCCGTCCAGTCGTCACTGCGTTGTTTTTGGTGCGGGACGCGACGACGAGGGACGGGGCTTCCTTGCTTTGTTGTCGCGGTTTCTTGCGTTGCGGGCTTTTTATTGAGCCGGCGTCGTCGGCATCGTCGTCGGCGGCGTCCGCGGGGACTCGCGCGACGACGCAGGAGGCGGGGGAGGAACATGCGGTAGCGACGGACGCGCCATCGGCGTCCTCCAAGCCCCCTCGGTGCCCTCCCTGGCGCCGGCGTCCTCGTCGACTAGCGACGATTTCGAGGGGCGGGGCTTTCTTGCCCTGGACCGCGTTGCGTCGGCGTCGGCGGCGTCCGCGGGGACTTGCGCGACGACGCAGGAAGCGGGGGAGGAGGAGGCGGTAGCGACGGACGCGCCATCAGGCCGCATCCTCGCGCAAGCGCCGGACCGCGGAGCCCCCATCCTCCCCCGCCTTCTAGGACGAGGACGTCTCCGTGTCAGCGACGCCAGGGCTCTATGGCGGCCTCGCCGAGGGGAGGACGACGTCGACCGCCATCGCGACTCCCCCGCACGGTGGAGGAGTCGAGCGGCGCCTCCCCTCCTCCATCCTCCTTCCTCCCCTCCGCCCTTGTGGGGTACGAGGGATTTCCTCGGAGGAGGCTTCGGCGCCCTATCGTCGGGGAGGGGAGGGGGGAAGAGCGAACGGGTGGAAGGGGTCGTCCTCGATGTTTTCGTCTTCCTTTTCATTGTCGTTTGTTCGTCCTGCCGTGTGTTTTTCTTTTGTGATATTGTTGGGCCGCGAGAGAGTGGAGGCGAGGAGAGGAGAGGAAGAGAAAAGAGGGGAAAGGAGGTAAATGGGGGAGGGTAGGGGAGCGTCTATTGATGAATGGATTACTTGATTTTTTATGGATTCAGAATAGGACGAGGAGA
>JALLPA010000265.1:0-17274 GCA_036939895.1 Thalassiosira exigua
AAAACAAAACAAAACAAAACAAAACAAAACAAAACAAAACAAAACAAAACAAAACGAAACAAAACAAATCAGGGTAGGATCGAACGATACGAGAGAGAGAGAGAGGAGACGAGCGGCTGACTCCGCATTGCGTGCAAGGGTGTGATATTCTGGGTCACGAGCGACCCGGATCGCCGCAGTCCTAAGTGCGCTACAGTCACACAATTCGGCGGCCAGACGACACACGTTGCCCGTCAATAGATGCGTAGCAACGAGCATGCAAGGGCAAATGCGCCTCTGCTCATAACGCATTAGCACCAGTTATGTGTCAGAGGTCTCTTGCTTTGCCTCTCGCAGCCGCGTGCCGCTAGAGGACGTTCTCTATTCACCTTGAGTGCCATCATGAAATTCGTTGCAGCGTCTACAGCGGAGGCCGAACTTGGTGCCCTTTTTCTCAACACGCGGGAAGGACACATTTTCCGCCTTATTTTGGAGGAGCTTGGCCATTCCCAGCCGCCTACGCCTATCCATGTGGACAATGAAATGGCTGTGGGTATTGTGAATGGGACGGTTAAACGTCAGCGCTCTCGAATGATGGAGATGCGCTATTTTTATGCCTGTGACCAGGTCGAGAAGGGGTACTTTGACGTGCAGTGGAACACTGGTCACAAAAACCTTGGTGACTACCCCAGTAAGCACCATCACCCGAGTCACCACGCGTGCTTGCCTGGGTTTTGGCACCGAGATTGCAACGATCGTCCCTGCAACAACAGTCATCAACGGACAAACTTGCCAAGCGAACAGACAGCCGGAAGCCCATCACTGCAGCTGCGGCCTGCTGTCACGGTGTCACTAATAGTCTGGCGAGGTTGTGTTGGAAATTTGGTGGGCATGCTGCCTTGCCCACTAGTGGACAAGTGCTATGTCCCCCAATTCCCAGGGCCAGACTATTAGTTCCCGTGGGCCAATCTATTGGCTCCCGCGGGACTCACGCCCATTCTGCCCAGCTCCACTATTCAGGCCCCTCTACTAAGAGAGCGGCAACCTTAGCGGAGCACGGACACCGAGAGACCTCTTAGCATCCAAACGATGCATTCACTCTCCTCATAAATTCGCGACAACATCAGCAAGCTAATGTTATCTATCGATAGCCTCTTCAATAAAATGCACACAGAACAATACCTGTTTGTTTCCCAGTTTTCTCACAAATCAGCCGGGATTTAAATTTACGCATTGATCGCACTAATGAAATCTCATTTTGTTTCACACGAATGAATATATATTTATTCCTGAATTTTAACTATTCAGGAATCATTTAAGTTGCATTCCAAATAGACAATGATTTCAGGTACATATCCTATTCTTTGTCAGATTATGCTACATGTGGAAATCATTCATTAAATAATATATTCCACATTTACCTTGAAAACTATAAAATGTTTTCAATTTTTTTGTTTGAAAAATGACAGTTTCAGAAGAAACAACACTTTTACCACAATTTGAAAACAGCACAATTTGATTGTTCTCGTAGAATCTGTACCGACTCTTATGTTCGAATACAATGATATTTTAAAAGCCACAATTTTTAATTATTATTGTTACATAATGAAGCTGAGGGAAAGCAGCCTCTTGTTTTCACAAAAAATTAATTGGCATAAAAGTTAGTAAGATGTTGACACTGATCATTCATCATTTTCGACCATATATCTTCGACAATTACTGTTACTGTTTGGTAAAAATCATAGTTTCCAGCCAGGGATAATAAAATACCTTTGGGTTTCTACCGATCAATCACATGAATACACAACAATTTCAAATTCCTTGCTTTCTTCACCCATCAATCTAGATAAGTCTCTAGTAGTCGGCGTTTGCTAATGTCGTAAAAAGCTTGTGTTTTCACGAAGCTTGAGGAGATCAATCCGCTCCCGTCCCAAAAACTTGGAATCAAATTTTGATGAACAGATTGAGACTGTTTTTTTTTAAACGATGACTGAATTAACACCTGAAAAATGATCAATTTCTTTCATACTTAAAAAGAAAGGAATTCGTGACAATTTTAAATTGTGATGTTTTTCTTAAGAGTAATGAAAAAGGCATACTTCGACGTTTTAGCCGAAGTTTCAAAACCCTGATATTTTTGAATCCCCATAGAATTTGTACTGGTTTGTGTGTAGAGAGGCAAAAGTTTTGGAAAACCCTTCTTTTTAAAATAAGACAACTAAAATATCAAGCTTTAACCAAAAAATAAATGAAATTCCTCATATTTTAAATTATCATGTTATTGCAAAATCTTGATAAATGCCTTTTCTTGCTGACAATGGAACGCGAAAGTACTCGCTGAATCACGATTCACATCAAAATCTTTTTTCTATTATTTGCAATAACATCGAAAAAGAAACCCGCGCCATGAAACACTTCAATCCGACTGCGGCGCCCAACGTGGGACCGATGAGACGCACACATAAAAAAGAGTAGAGAAACGACATATATATGATACGTACCTACGTGCCCTCTAGCCTCCCGCTGGTTCCTGTTGTCGGGCAGGCGCTCGTGGGGGGTCTGAGTATACCAGGATGAGCTAGACTGAGTGTTAGACCAAGCATCCGATCTCATGTTTTTGGACCCCCTGTCCTATCTCATGTTTTATAAGTTTAGAAGTCTTTCTTCTGATTTTGTTGAATCTGGAACTTTTAGGCACCCTACATCATTTCCATTATTTTCAAATAGTCAACCTTGTTTCCCTCAGCTTCACTACTAACAAAATTGCAAAAAAGTTATTTCTCAGCCAATCTTGGTTGTTGTTCTGAGTTTGATGCATCATTTTGATCAGGCAATCAAAGAGAAATCCAAAAATGCAACGAAAGCATGCTTTTTAATTTCTTTGATGCATATCTAAGCTTCGTTAGACTATTTGAGATGTTTTAAAAGGTTAGAGTTGGGAAGACTAACTACTTTTGTCATTGCTGGCTCACGCTATTGTTGTTGACAATAATCCCTCAAAATGAACCATTTAGGAACAATTTTCATGCCTCCACAAAAATATTGTCGACAGTAAAGATTGGAGCTTTGGTGAATTTAGAATTATCAGAGCTATCAAAACGCAAAACCAACATAGATGATACGTAGTTAAATGTTGAGAAACAAAGCTTGCCGATGTCGCAATTAAACATCATATTGTACCATAGACCGTGTAGCGATAGGTGATACCATGATATCAGGAGTCAGCTTTGCCGTTCAAGTAACATTTAAGCTTTTTATGACAAGGATATTACCACCTATCACAATGATGATTTCACGTCATATAAGATTAACGGGCTAATTTTTGGAATGATTGCCGCCGTGAAGCCCTCCCAAAACACGCAACCTGTCCATCCAATGCAAACCCCACAGGCCGAGAAGGATACCGAAGAGCACAATTGGTGATAAAAAGTAGCTCCGCTAGATAATTGAGATTACTTCTACTACTAAGCCTAGTGCTATGGTCATTGGTTGTCGTTGCGCTGCCGCTGCCGCAATGTCAATTGTGGGTGGCCGTCAAGTGCTCGCCACATCTTGTGGCTCTGGTTGCACACGATGGCACCATCTGGCCGTCAACCCGCAGGGTGTGTTCCCCATGGAACAATATACATCCCTGCATCTGGATCAATATTTCTTTACTTCAAAAGCAAATCATGAATTTACTCATAAGTAAAATGTTGACAATTATTTTGCGTAGATATTGCTAAAATGTTGAGCATGTCTGATTTTATTTAAAATCATTTTTCCAGAAGAAAATTTATGAAAAAGTAGTGTGTGCTTGTCTTAATAAGAGTTATCTTCATCCAATAAAGACAATGCATGTATTGAGTTTGCACCAGAAGACTGTATGCATTAGCTTATCACAAGAAGATCAATGAGTGTATTTACTTTGGAGTGAATGGAAGATGAATGCATCACTATTTGAAAAGTACCGAACAAATAAATGGCAGAAATATACGAATGTGTAGCTGAGATAAATGAGCCAGCTGGATGCAGTATCAGCGTTATCCCAGTATGCAATTGCTTCCATTCTCTGATACTGATGTTAATATCAAAAACCACCCAATTAAAATGTCATAGTAGAAAATATCCTAACAAACATGTCATTTTTTGTAGGTAATTCTACAACAGTAATGAAGACTATGAACAAAGAGAATAACATTCCAAAACGGGAGATGGAGACAAAGTACTGCCAAAATAACAAAGTCATGTCAATTGAACAATAGTAAAATTTTACTGCTTCTCCCTCTCAATGGGGATCTAAAATATCTTCCAAATATGCAAGTTGCACAGTGTTAGCATCAAAAGGTCATGACCAACTTACAATTGCCATGTATGGTAGATGAAATCTACAAATTCATCAGCTCTGCAAAGCAATCAGATGAAAAGTTTGCCAACGTTGATGATCTTTTGTCAATAATGTTGGAGAAAAGTGAAACCATGAATTCATCATTTGCTCTCCAAGATTGTCTAGAAAAGGACACCCCCTTAAAACTTACAAGAAATGTGCTTAAAAAGGCAGACTACATGTGAAATTGTAACTCAGACAGAGGCAAACAAAGAATGAACTCTTCTCAATGTAGATACTAGCACTGTACCAATTTCAATACTTGAATAGGTTTTTGTACAAAATAGTTGAATTTACAAGTGTTTTCAAACTAAGGTCAAATAATCCAAAAGCAAAAAATGAAAATTGCATAAAAAATGAAATGGTTACTTTGGAATAATATGCTATTATCTTTACATGTTGCTACATAGACAACATCGAGACTCCAGCATTTACATGCGGTGTATCGCCACTCTGATGTATTGATTGCTGGAAAGTACTAATTTTCAAAGGGCCTTAATATACATACTTACACACATTCACGGTGGGATTACACTGCATTTCAACTATTAATGTACGTAAGTTGTCCCCGTCAAAAGCAGCGTACAGACTATCGGTGGTGCAAATTTCCAGAAAGTACTAATTTGAAGAAGTATAGCTTGACTGTGTTGACCAATTAACCACCCAATACTCAGAGATTCTGACACTTCCGCAAAGTTGTCCAACCTAGCAAAAGCATCAAAAATCATAAAGTATCTTAGCGAAAGTAACCTGAAATAGTGCCGAGTTTTCTATGATTTCTATCTACTTTCACGTTGTTCAATGGGCTTATAATAATAGTACAACGTTGCCAATAAACGCTGCTATTTGAGTGATAACGATCACAAACATCACAATAAACTCTCACACCCGAGATGAGATACATCAAACACGTGCATGGTTGGCTTTATTTACAATCAGTAGTATAACATTGTTTTTGAAAAGGTGGGTATATCTAAATTAGCTGGAACATTTTCCTTTCTTTGATAGTCTTAGTATGGGAGCATTTTTGTGTTGCATCGGTGCAGTTCGACATGGACAATAATTTTAGAAGCCTTTAGATAAAAATTAGCTAAGTTACCGGACATAACGATAGCAGGCGATAGCCTGGCTCTATACTCACCTATTAATTGGGATCCGAATAGGGATATTTGGGTAATACTTTGGAATCAGTATTCTTTGTATGTTTCTAAAGTTTATATGATGGATTAACTATAATTTAGTATTTACTCTTCATTATTTAAATATTCCAAAGTATGTGCTCATTGCGAGAAAAAGTTGATAGGTATCTGAACATAAGAACTGCTAAATAAATAGNTTTGGAATCAGTATTCTTTGTATGTTTCTAAAGTTTATATGATGGATTAACTATAATTTAGTATTTACTCTTCATTATTTAAATATTCCAAAGTATGTGCTCATTGCGAGAAAAAGTTGATAGGTATCTGAACATAAGAACTGCTAAATAAATAGTGCGCTCTTAAATTTTTATTTTACTCTTGTGGTATTAAATACGTAAAAAATCCTACGATAAGATTTGTTCATTACTTGAATGCGAACTCTGCAAATGAGCGAGTGTGTCTCTGTTCAACTACACACAGTTCAAGCTTCGGGAAAGATAAAATATTGCTGTGTCTGCACAGTGCATCTGCTTCTAATTCATGAACTATGGAAGTCAAATTACGTTGTCATTCCTCTATCATTCCATTATTCCCTACAGTTTAGCGCATTTTATCTCTACCTCTGACCAATCTTTGTTTCTATTTTCCAATGGAAATTTCATATAATGATGGAAATGACACTGAGGCAAGGGATTTCTTCTTCATATGTTACTTTTAAGGGCATATATATAAGCCACTTTGGTTCCAGCCCTTTGAACCCTCCAACTTTAGTAAACTCATTCAGTGTTTCTCATTGTAGGAAAGCATGCAATTTTGTGGATAACACGGCATTATACTGAACGAATAAAGGTCAAATAGATATGAATTCTAGAGCGTTGAAAAGAGACTGTGTTTTTTGCCACACCCTATTGCAGACCCGAAAACCACACACCACCTACTTGTTCGCAAGCTATTCCTACTGAACCAGAAAATGTGTGCGTAATTTACCGCTCGAAATAGTTTATGTCGATGTTCATTTGTGCCAAAAAAATTGCTTATCATGCCATCGACCACTAGAAGTCATACACTATACTGTGTACTGAAAACGCATTCACATTGACCACCCCACCCACAAAGTCTCCGTTAGTGTTTTAGACTTGTACAATGGTTGTATCAAATGATGTTACAAATGCAGGATCTTGAGCAGCATCACCCCAACCAACCAAGAATTGGGTCATTTTAAAGTTCGGTCACTCCAAAGCAAGCAATTTCGTGGATCGACACGCATTACTTACAAACTGTGTCTTTATTGAATTATGTCTGGTCACATTGTAAAATTTACAACTATTTCAAATGAGGGTACATAATTGGGTTACAGTATTGACAAAAACAGTGGAAACCCAAGCTTCTTTAGAAGATTAGAGCTGTTTAAAAGGTTGGAGTTGGGAAGACGGACCATTTTCATCATCGCGGGTTCACACTGTTATGCTTGGTGTTCATGGACCCGCTATCAACCAGCAATAAAACCGCGATCAAACGTAGGAACAATTGCTGTTTTGAGACGACAAAAATAATGAATGAGACGAACGTGATTAGTTCGAGAAATCAGTAGAGCTCTTAAAAAGAATAGATAGACGATGCATATAGTTAAAATTTAAGTAGCATAGCTTGCCACTGCCGTATATGATATGCATACATCATTATAAGGAGATCTGTATGGAGATCTTAGCATCACTCTATCTCTCTAGAAGCTAATCGTTGGGACCACTTTGATAGTTGTGCTGCTTGTTGAGTTGGCTACCAAGGGGAGTATGGTTTAGACAGAAGCTTCTAATGCTAGTTCTAATGATAGTCAAGACAGGCTCATGATACCTGGGCATTTTGTCATGCAAAATGCCTCTCACAAGGCCATATTTTCAGACAAGCAGTCACATGTGTGCGGTTTTCCTCGGCATGATAGTTTCAGTGCAATCGGGTCAAACTTTGAAATCTAGGGTAATATTGCATCAAAATACTAGGTACGCAGCCATATGGGCCATTTTGACATGGAAAGCAGTAAGCAAACACATTTGAAACAGCAGTAGTTTTATACTTGTAACTTGGATGTTTATGTTCCAGAAATTATGATTCAATTGAAAAAACAACTCGATACTCGATAGCTACAGCAGCCACATGGTGCGACCACACATTCTCCTGATCTACAGAGATGTCACAGTCGGATAAAGACAATGACTTTCTCATTTTCAACAGACTCAACTCAACCTTCAGTGGGGCCGCTGGGGTTTCGCCACAGTAGGCCCCACCGTGATGTCCTTCCCAACCGTGGGAGTGACCCCGAACGAAGGGGACGGCGTCGGCGTCACGCACACGTCGTCGAACGAGCACGCTCCCGAACCGGAATTCCCGAGGAGGGCATCGCAACACCGATTCATATTGTCGTACTCGTCGCTGCTCGACGCCGAGGCGACGCCGTTGGTGCACTCGCCGTTGTCGATGAACCACTTCCGATCTTCGCACGGGCAGTAGTCGGCGTTCTCGCATTCCGTGGTACCGAAATTTTCCATGCAGCACTTTTCGAGGGTGTCGTAGGTGGAGAAGCCGAAGCTGGTGTCGATTTCCAGGTGGGCGCACATCGGCCCGTCGGGTCCCTGGGGGATGAAATTCCATTCCGGATCGTCGCAGGGGGGCTCGCCCTGGGTAGTATGGGTGGAATGGTTGATTTGAAAACGTAAAGGGTGAGCATTGGCGTGGTTGACGAAGGAAGCGACAGGGACGAGTAGGAAAAACACAGCTGCCAAAACTCACTGATGTGGGAGGCGGGCTGGGAGGAGGGGTGGGATCGGGGAGCTGATGCGCGGCGTGGGAAGGGAACGGGAGTTAAGAGAGAGAGAGAGAAACGATGGAAAAATGGAAGGGATGCAAATGTCGCACTCACCACATCTGGAGCGGGCATGGGGCCCGGTGTGGGAGCGAACGTAGGAGGCTGCGTGGGAGGCTGCGTGGGAGGGGCCGTGGGAGGGGCCGTGGGAGGGGCCGTGGGAGAGGCCGTGGGCATGGGGCTTTTTTTTGGAGCGGGCATGGGGCTTTTTTTTGGAGCGGGCGTAGGTGGCTGCGTGGGAGGGGCCGTGGGAGGCTGCGTGGGCTCGGGCGTCGGCTCGGGAGTAGGCTCGGGCGTGGGCTCGGGCGTGGGCTCGGGGGTTGGCTCGGGCGTGGGCTCCGGCGTGGGATTGCAGTAGTCGTAAGAGTCGCAGTCGTAGGTCCCGAACTCTCCCTTGCAACATGCCTCCCTCGTGTAATACTTCTTTCCCTCGAGGCCGGGTTGGTTGGAGCACCCGCCTAACTTGGAACTGGACCGCCAGTACTTCCCGCATGAGGTGGGCTCGGGCGTGGGCTCGGGCGTGGGCTTCGTGGGGTAGCAGTAGTTCTCGTGCTTGCATTCTCCGTACTTGAAGTACTTCTCGCAGCACTTGGTCAAGGTGCCGTACTTGGGCACGTCTCGGTCGGTGCGATAGTTGGAGCAGTGGTCGGTGTCGGAGTTGAACCACCACTTGGCGCCGTATCCGCACCCAGTGGGCGAGGGAGAGGGATCGGGCACCGGCACCTTGCCCCGACAGATGGTGGGGGCCGACCACCGGACTTGAGGCGCGTCCCAGCTCCCGGAGGGGGCGGACCAGCTCCCGGAGCTCCAGGATTCGCTGTCGTAGCCGCCCTTCTTGCCCAACCAGCTGTAGCCGCCTTTCTTGCCCGAATATCCGCCCTTCTTTCCGGAGTATCCTCCCTTCTTGCCGCTGTATCCTCCCTTCTTGCCGCTCCACGAGGAGGAGCTACTCCAGCTTCCCGAGGGGGCGCTCCAGCTTTCCGAGGCGGAGTCCCAGGAGTCAGGCTCGGGAGCCGGCGCGGGCGCGGGATTCTTGTTCCACAGAGACGACAACGACCACAGGTGGCGGCTGGGCTTCCCGCTTCCAGAGTCCTCGGCCGCACCGAGGCGACGGTCCCAGTCGGCGTCCCAGGAGCCGGCGGACCAGCTCCCGCTGCTGCTGCTGCTATCATAGCCGCCTTTCTTGCCGGAGTATCCGCCCTTCTTGCCAGAATATCCGCCCTTTTTGCCGCCGCCCTTGCCTCCGCCCTTCCCTTTGCCGTAGCCTCCCTTCTTGCCGGAGTAGTAGCATCCGCCCTTCTTGCCGGAGTAGCTGCAGCCCGAGGAGGAGGCGCTCCAGGAGGACGGGCCGGACCAGTCGACGGACGCGGGGGAGATCCATCGCGGCTGCGGCGGAGTCCAGCTCTGGGTGAAACGAGAGTCGGATGGCAAGCGGAGAAGTGGGTTCAGGCTATCGAACCGATGCGGCCTAGCAAAACTTATTGTTCTGAGACTCTGCGCGACGAGTATAGCAAACACTCACGCTTCTGGGGGCGCACTTCCAATCTGGGCTGATACCGATGCCAGATTGCAGTGCTCTTTCATCTGCAAAGTGGGAGTCTCTGACGCTGAGGTCACCGCCTACGCTGTCGCCGCCGACCCAAAGGTCCCTCGTCTTCGTGGCGGATACGTTGGACTCCTCCGGACGCTCTCGCAGGAGCCGCTTCTTCCCTCCCTCTCCCATGGCCCCGGGGGCGGCTTCGGTCGCGGCCAAAGTTGCGGCGGGGAGGGCCAAGAGGAGCGCCGCGGTGCGGGCGGCGTGGGCGGCCATGGTGGTCGTTCGTTCTTTGGGCGGCACGGCGTCGATGGGTGCGGAAGGTTGCCCGGCGTGCCGATCGAAGTCAGATGTGTTCCGATGAAATTTATGAGGGTCTGTTGGGATCCCCCGATCGGATCATCGGTTTACCCTACCGAGGTGTTGTAGGTGCGTAGGGGGAATGCGCAGCGGAGTGGCGTGGGTGGACCCATACTACGCGCTGTGAATTGACCATCGTGATTTGTGATTGCCTCGTCTCGCGACGGTCTCGAGTCTCGACGTCAATTAATTGTCGGAGGCAATGTGAATTCACATGGTTTCTTCCCCTGCCGTACGAACTCTACATGCGTACGTTTACACACGTGCGTTCGGTATCCTGTCGAAAATGAAATTTGTTCAACATTTCAAATTTCATAGTCGGGACTAATTATTTCCTGTTGAACGTGAGTATCGTTGTGTAACCTTTCTCTAATAAATTATACTGCCCCGGGCCCCCAAAAATAATAGGTACTCCTACCTATGTAATGTGCGAACCCGCGTTTCCGTTCGCACAAAGTCACCCACAAAACAAAAAATGGTAGGTATCATAAGGTGGTGTAGGTACTTTGGTACATACAAGTGTGGTAACATCATGTTTTAGGTGTAGGTATCTGCCCGCTGCCTGACCCAACAGGAAACTCCTCTCCGAGCGCGACGATGGCAGCGACATACACCCGCATAAGTAGCTGTCAAGGTCGAGCATCCCCCGTCTGGTTTCACCGGACGTAGGTGATGTGCTGCGTGGTGCCAAGCGTGCATAAGTCGGATTCTGCCGACGTGGCGCCGGACGCCGCCCCCGTATATCGTCCCATTCACATTGGGACGCAGAACGATGCCTCGTCATTTGGGCATACTTCGACGGGGGTCTACGGGACTGGTAGAGAGCAGGTAGAGGTGAAGTCAATTTTGCACGTTTTGATCTGGAAGTGGGTGCAGTCTCCTAGACCCAAAGGTGGGGCATGAATGGTCTGCTTTTCCCAGATTATTTGATCGTTTTCCCTTGGTAGGTAGCACAAAATGCCAGCCAACGCTCACACATAACACAATTCACAAGACATGTCGCACAATGTAAGAGACAGCATGTGATACCACGGAAACAACAACAGCAGCAAAATCACCAGTGGGTGTGTTGGTGGCCATCATCGTACACTACGGACGCGTTATACAAGAGACATGCGCCGATCACAACAATCACAACTGACGACAACATCAGCGGTTTTGACAGCGACATCAATTACATTCAGTCAGATATCAGCCAATGTCATCAACGAAGGGCTCTCCTGAGAGTTCTTGTCCTTGGAAATGATTTTGGTCAGGGCAATATGCATTGCATACTATATCAGCCGATGACCAGTTGCTCTCTCGAGTAGATGGTAAGACTGATGGATCATAAGTATCTTAGCTCATGATGCAGTAAACATTAATAGATAAAGTTACTAAGCTACCAAGTCTTGATTTAGTTAGTATGGATAGGGTTTGTTGCTTGGAGTTTCTAATATTGTCCATCAAGTGTGGCAGCTGCCCCATGGTCTATGATGGGTGTAGTTATTTTTATTTGTCGATAGTTGTTCTATTTTAAGGGAGTTTGTGTAAAACTCCTCTGCTGAACAGAGCAATGCTGCTCGTAAAAGAAGCATTTGCATGAAAAGATAAACGTAATTTTATGAGCTCTCCTGGTTGCAACTAAAATGGCTCCGCTCGTTGCGATCGTCGCTGCCTCTGCGGCCGATCTCTGATGAGCTCATCAGATCGCTTGGCCGATCTTTGCTGAACTCTTCCGATCCGTGACTCGTGCCCCGACTCCGCGTCCGTGCCCACTCTGCAGGCAGGACTCCACACCAATTGCCACGCAGCTGTAAACCGGACCTCAACAGGTTCAGCATCCTCAACCCCAACAAATTGCTCCAGGAGAATCGTGTCTGATTCTCAGCTTGGTGGTTTCTTGGGATCACCACAGTTGTCATGATAGTCAATGTAGTGAGGAGAAGCAGTTGTACCATGGCACTGTGATTGGCAAGTGAGATGCAATACATACATATCTAAACACGTCAGACAAAAACATCTCTCATTACAAAGAGCACAAACACTAACAACGTATAAATCTTATGACAGAGATTAGATTGATAAACTTACATCAAACTCAAGAAATGCTAATGCTGGAGGTCTTATAAAAACGTGGTATAATAATTGACAATGATTAGTGGAGAGAACGAGGTTGTCACTATTACTTGCCAGTCGGTGTCATGTCTGTCTGAACTTTACTGGGAC
Organism: Thalassiosira exigua; assembly: GCA_036939895.1. Classification (NCBI taxonomy): domain Eukaryota; phylum Bacillariophyta; class Thalassiosirophyceae; order Thalassiosirales; family Thalassiosiraceae; genus Thalassiosira; species Thalassiosira exigua. Next base: position 12,444 of record JALLPA010000265.1, read on the forward strand.
AGTTTAACTTGTATTGAGTTGTGATTTTTGCATTAATGAACACTTTCATGTCGAAAAATCATTACAATATTTTAGACCACGACCCTTTCGCAATTTGTTTATGCAAGCAACTAACCGTTCACAAAAACTGTCATTGTATGATGATCAACACAAGCAAGGGTATAATTAGCCATTCTGAATCATTGTCACTGAAAGCACTTCCAAAGTTGTAATAGTATCCAAATGTGTTAATTTAGTTGCAACATAACAATAGGGGGTCTAGTGTATCCCTACTACTAGCCCTAACTTCCAATTAGCAGGAAGTTAACACACTTTTTACATGTTTCTACGCAAGCGCTTAAAACTTCCCGGCCCCCCTTATGTGTAAGATTTGTACCTTAACTTCCCATTTGGTGTGTACTTCTATGTACACATGGTATTTCAATGTATATAGAAAGGCAAAGGCAGCACACCTTTCAAATATTTATGCGTCGGTGTCAGCTTTGAAAATATAATTAAGCAGTGTGTCTGGTAACTACAGAAAAGTTTCTCGAAGTGTAAATTGGGGGACCTTGTTACGAGGTCATATCAATTTTTTTCGTGTGATTTTTTGCACGCCACACATAAGACTAAGTGCTGTGGCGTAGGATACTTATCAATACCAATTCCTATGGTACCAGTCCTGCAATAAGGGTCCCCCAATTAACGATCGTGTTCAACTAGGATCACAATTAACTTTTAAAATTTTGATGAAGCTCAGGAATTACACTCATCGCCTGATCCATCTGAATATTTATATGTGTGAGGTATTAAAATGAAAAGATTTAACAAACTAGGACAATCGATAATAAATATTCGTGAATGTAAACTATTATTAAATAAATAGCTCGCATCACTTTACGTCCGAAAACCAATGGTCATCGCTCACACCTTTTAATTATTAATTCCTACATGATTTCAAAATCAAGCAAACTTCAAGTAGATTTGGTAGATCTAAAACAGTAAATTTGCTTTGGGTTTGATCTAAATAGCCAAAAACACGATGAACTTAGATCGTTCATATCTCTTGAACAAGAACGATTTAAGCCTCGTTCTAGGGCTCGAATTACTCGTCTCATCAAGACATTTCCAGCGATATGTCATATGTGTCATAACGAAACGATCAAATAAAATTCTGAGAAGCAACACGACCATACCATAGATCCAACAATTTGTGGACCCTATGTTGCTGGTTTCTTGTTGCACGTAGCGATCGGAAGTTTATTAGGTAAGTTCTGTTTAATTTAATATTTGTAAAGTTTTCAAAAAGTTTGCTTGACCAAAAATAGGTCATTTAGAAGTTGTGGATTTTTATATATTTTAGCAAGTGTCTATAGTACTACAGTTTCCAAATTAAATGCTTTTTCCGTGACGGAGGGAAATTTTCCAGTCGCGTGGGGGATTTCCCATCGATGTCGATGACATATGTACCTATTCCTCCGTTATTTTCGATTTGAAATCGAAAATTCTCGAACGTGATTGATATTTAACGTCACGTGTAGTAACGTGAAAGTCACACGCTGTACACGGTCNGGTTCCTGCTTCGTCAAACCCCATAATAATGACACTGCTGACCTATCCAGAAGCCTAGACACACAACAATTGCATCCCTGGCGACTCAATCAAAGAGTGAAACTCGGGGATGGGTGGGGCGATGCGCTTGCTTGACGTTCGTAGTGCTTGGAACCTCGTCCCTTGTCGTCGTCTTTTCCATTCCTCTTTGGTGATGATCCCCTGTGCCTTGATGCCCTCGATGCTCTTGATGCTACGAGACGAGGTTGGCGTTGGTTTAGATTAGGGTGCTGTTGGCTGCGCGTTGATGCTGGCCGCTGATCGAGCTGCGGCCCCCTCCTCCCCCAGCATTTGTTTTTACGACAGTCAAAAAGGAGTCTGATTAGCGATCAGTCCATGCGTCAAACGATGGCAATCTGGATCCCGCGACGAAGCTGGCGAGGAACATAAAAATATCGTCGTCCAACACGACGAGGAGAAAAAAGCTCATTGCGTTCCCGCTTAAAGACGAGGGGGTGGGCTCGGGCGTCGGTTCCGGCGTCCGCTCAGGGGTGGGCTCGGGCGTCGGCTCCGGCGTGGGCTCCGGCGTGGGCTCGGGAGTGGGCTCGGGCGTGGGTTCGGGGGTGGGAGACGGCGTGGGGTTGCAGTAGTCGTACACCTCGCAATCCTTCCCGTAGAACTTGTCCTCGTTCGCGCGGCAGCAGTCGTCCTCGGAGCGGTACTCGGCGTCCCCGAAGCCGTAGTCTCCGGGCTCGTTCGTGCACCGCTCGTTCCGGTAGTCGTACCGCCAACGCCGCTCGTCGCAGACGGTCGGAGCGGGGGTGGGGGTGGGGTAGCAGTAGTTCTCGTGCTTGCATTCTCCGTACTTGAAGTAGTATTCGCAGCACTCGGTCAAGGTGTCGTACTTCGACACGTCGGCGCCGGTGTGGTAGTTGGAGCACCGGTCGGAATCGCCGTTGTACCACCACTTGGCCCCGTGGCCGCACTTGGTCGGGGCGGGAGAAGGATCCTTGCAGATGGTGGGGGGCGTGGGCTTCCAGATGCGAGGGGATTCCCAGCTGCTTTCGGAGGGCGAGCTCCCACTGTAGCCCCCCTTCTTGCCCGACCAGCCGTAGCCGCCCTTCTTGCCCGAATATCCTCCCTTCTTTCCGGAGTAGCCGCCCTTCTTGCCGCCGTAGCCGCCCTTCTTACCGCTCCACGAGGAGGAGCTGCTCCAGCTTCCCGAGGAGCCGCTCCAGCTCTCGGAGGCGGAGTCCCACGAGTCCGGCGAATCCCACGCGTCGTCGGGAGCGGGAGCCGGCGCCGCGTTCCACGAGAACGGGTGGGCGAGCGACCACAGCTGTCGGTCGCTCGGCTTCCCGCCGGCGTCGCCGTCGTCCTCGCCGTAATATCCCTTCTTTTTGCCGAGGCGGCGGCCTCGCTTCTTCCCGCCCTTCCCTCCGCCTTTCCCTCCGTTCCCCTTGCCCTTGCCGTAGCTTCCCTTCTTGCCGCTGTAGCTTCCAGACCAGGAGGAGGAGCCGGACCACGAGGACGCGCTCCACGAGGAAGGACCGGACCAGTCGATGGACGCGGGGGAGTCCCATCGCGGCTGCGGCGGGGGGCTCCAGCTCTGCGACGAAACGAAAGAGGCGGGGGGCGAGCGACGGTAGTTTACGGCGTGAGATGACGCCGCTGAAGCTATTGAACCCGATGCATCGAACCGATGCAGCCTTGGAAACGTTACGCAATTAGCGTGGCACAAAAGAACTCACGCTTCGGGGCGCGCACTTCCACGAGGGCTCCCAGGCTCCGTCCGCGACGATTACCGTCACGTCGCCGCCGTTGCCTCCGCCGCCGACCCAAAGGTCCCTCTCCTTCGTCGCGGACGCGCCGACCTCCTCCGCGCGCTCTCGCAACAGGCGCTTCTTCCGCCCGTCTCCCGCCGTGCCGGGAGCGCGGGCTTCGGAGCCCGGGAGGGAGAGGAGCGCCGCCGCGGCGCACGCCGCGTAGCCTGCGACCATGGTCTCGTCGGGGCTCGTGTGGTAAGTAAGTTCTGCCTTTCCTTTTCGCCTTGGGGGCGGGTGTCTATCACCTTCCCTTCGATAATAATGTGTCGACGGAGCTCGGCGCCCCGAGCGATCGTCGGACGAATGGTAATGGCCGCGTGGGTCGATGTTGCGAGAGTCGGGCGGCACCCCGGGAAACCATCTCGTCCTCCTCCGTTCGAGGTGCCCGCGTCCGTCTTCTCTTTTTTGGGAAGGCGATGCACACGAAATGTTGTATGGTACGTACCCGATCGGTGCGGCGCTAGCGCTAAGTGCTCGGGCAGATACAGTATGGTATCGTACCATAAGATACACTCCACCATCGAACGGTGTTTTCGTAGGAATGTATGGTACCTACCTACTTACGATACTATTGGTTTTGGGCAAGGCAGTCGATCAACGGTCAACAGTTTTGACATAAAGTATTGCTTAGTATTGATTCCTTCGTGACATATGAACATCTTACATACCTACATCGAAGCGTACCGAGTCAAAAATTCAAAGCCCCGATTCAAATAGCATCGAACGTGCTCCGAAAAATGGGCGTACCTGCTCCCGCGTGAATTTCTACATGCGCATCGTCCGGTACGAATGGTATCGTGATCGTGTGGGACTTGCGGAATTGAAAACCGACGTTCGGGAGAGAGGGCCCTCACATTATTTGTTTAAAAAAAAATGATGGCTCAAGTGTTGGGTTCATACCATACCTAGGTACCTGACTGACTGACTGACTTCTAGTTTAACTACACGACCATTAAAGGGAAGCATCTACAAACCGCCCGATTTTCTCCTCCTGCTGCCGGGCCTCCGGAAGGCAGGGACTCATATCTATCATAAGCGCACGCCACGCAATACCCAATTGGAGTCTAGCCTTAGGACGACCCCAACCCCATTGTACATGCAAACAAATATTGACCGCGTGCACCTGCCCGCCGCCGGATCGCCTCACATTCTCCCGTCGTTGAGGATCTCCACCCCCGAGAGAGACCCAAAGGCCCACGCCACGAAGGCGAAAATTTGGACGGAGTCGCGAAGGCGGTCCTGCCATTGATACCCACGAACCTATGCCTCCCTCGCCTCCAGTCGAACGGAACGTCGAATGCGATCGCCTCAAAAAGTGTTTCCTCGGCCCCGAACCCCGGTGCCAAGCGGGTATTTGTGCCTTCGAGCATCAACCGAAGCGGGCGCCGAAGTACGTTCTACATCCTACCCCTGCTAAGGGTAGGGGGTCCGGCCATGAAGGGCGAAAAAAATAATTTCTTCAAAAATCATTTATT
>JALLPA010000266.1:0-17103 GCA_036939895.1 Thalassiosira exigua
CCACAAACGACCATTTGCTGACCTCCCAGTGCCGGTGTGGCTCGTGGGTGTGGATCGAACAAAATGACAGGCTAACCCTGAGATGTTGACGCCGTTTCGCGCCGCCGACTCCGAACTCAGGCTCCCGCCGAGATGGGGTGGCAACTGTTGATCCTCCTAGCACTTGCGTGCGCATCGGCGTCCGCCTCGGAAGATGACAACCGTCGGCGCGTTCAAAACGCGAAGCTCGACCTGTGGCTTCACGGCGCTTTCGCCATGTCACCAGCCGTCGGGGGCGTCGATGATTGCGCCGGCGCCGGCGACGCGGCCGCCCTTGCGGCCGATTTGGAGGTGCAAGCGGCCTTGGCGCCAGTGCGTCATGGGCCCGTGCGCGAGACGAGGCGAAGAATCAAGGGTGAATTGGATGGGGGGGAGCACAAATGGGACTCCCTCTTCGAGAACATCTTGAAGATCAGAGGAGGCGACGGGACCTCGAAGGAAGATCACGCATCGCGTCTCGAAAAGCAACTGGCGGAATTGAGCGTCAAATTTGGGCAGCCGTTCGTCGATGCGATTGAGCTGGTGGGTATTTTGTATGAGAACGTCGACCTTAATTGTCAGATTTCTTCTCATATAACATTCAGAACAAAGCTGAACATTCAGCAGATTGTGCACGTAGTTGCGAGCTGTACTATTGCGCAGATGATTCAACCACTATTACGTGGGACCCAGAAGCGCACGTTGACACTCCATTTGCCTCCTACAGCTTTGGGTCCGTTCCGCCCGAAGACTTCAACGATGAATTCAAGTGAGTTGTTTGCTGAGTGGAATTTTTATGCCCATCTTCGAATCTATTGCTGAGATATTTGCAGATTTCCCCTTGACCTAATCAAAGTGAGCGAAGGAAAACCTCTGTTCTCTGCTGAAGAGAGTGCCCAAGTAATTAAACGAGCCGAAGAAGAGGGCGTTGCTAACAATGAATACAAGTCGGGGAAGTATAGACTTGGGGGTAAGTGACGAACATTTTCTTTGGCGACATTCATTACCTGTCTCATACTCACCAATCGTACCTTGATCTGCAGGAGACTGGCTGGTGAATCTACCTCAGACGCGATCGTGGTTCAACTCGAAACTTGAGCATGTATTATTTCCTCTGCTTCATTACCTTTTCCCTGAAATCATACGATCCCCCTCTGTCTTAAGAGCGCATTCTGTGTCGCTCCTCAAATACAACCACACTCATCCACGAACTGACGTTCACATCGACAATGGAATCCTTGCCATGACACTCGCCATGACTCCTCAATCCGAATATACTGGTGGTGGCACCTTTTACGAGCACATGGGGGTGGCCAATGTTTTGCCCATGGACGTTGGACATGGCACCTTCCGGCCCGGTTCTGTCAGACATGGAGGGCACCGAGTCACATCGGGCACGCGGTACATTTTGGGAGCATTCCTTCTGCTGGAAGATCACGTGGAGCATGTGAGGAGGCTGAAAAACAGAGGGTCACAGCTACGCACAAACGGGGATCTCCAAGGGGCGATAAACCATTTTGAATGGGGTGAGCAAATATCCGACCACTTGATTAGAATCATGTTGCACGACTCATGCTCTACCTTGCGTGCCGCAGCCTTGGCTCTGAACCCCCGATGTACAACATGTCTTAAAGATTGGGCTGAGATATTGCTCTCGCAGAAGCAATTTGCTCAGGCAGAGGAGAAGATTCGCAGCGCGTTAGAGATGCTGGAGGACCTCGATTCTGACGCTTTGTTTACACTCGGTCTGATATTATCCGAACAAGGGAAGGATGACGAAAGCATTGCGACGTACAAAAAAAGCATCGAGTTGAACGCAGAAGATGCAGAGCTATGCTACAATTTGGGAATCATCGCATCAAGGAGAGCTTAGTATGTACAAAAAAGGTGAGCGCCTTGGGTCACACACAGGATTTTATTTGTCTCATTTTTCACGTTGCTTTAACTTCTTTTTTCAGCAACGGATATCGATCCTCAAATGGGTGGCGCATGGATCAACATGGGGACAACACTTGCGGAGGCTGGCAACCTGCAGGTAAGAGTGTCTGCGGCCTGTTTGTAGTATTTGATGAAACATCTTCTTAGCCTGATGAAATCAACATCAACAGGATGCTGAGGTGATGTTCCTGAAAGCAATTGCGATAGATGAAGTGAGGTCTAAAGGGATGATAAACCTGGCGTTGTTACTTCAGAAAAAAGCAAACAGTCTAGCAGCTGGAGGCGACTTGTATGGGGCAAAAGCGGCCATCGACGATGCCGCGAGAATGGTGGATGAATCGAAGCCCTTGCTCCATGCCAAAATTGCCCTGGAAGGTGCGAGTTCAGAAGATAGCATGTATGCGGGTCAGCTCAAGCCCCTGCGGGTTCAGATTCACAGGCTGACGGGGCAGATACTGGCAGGCATGGGCGATCTGGTGGCGTGCGAAAAGGAATTTCGCGAGGCTAGTGAGAAGTTCGAGGACATCCCCGGACTCTGGGAAGCATTGGCGCGAGTCTTAGATTTGCAAGGCAAGTCGGAAGAGGCCAACCGAGCTAGGGAGAAATTGGCCCACCAATTGACAACACAAAGTTCCAAGGTCTGGTGATCATTGTATTCAAATCGCAAGCTCTGACTAATGCTACCGTATGGAACTAGGCGGCGTTTGCCAGGGCTAGTGCAGGTGAGTCTCAAGAGAACAATCACCACCAACACCCTGTTTTTCATGCCATCCAGCTGTTACATTCTTATTCTTACTCTCTCAGCTGCAAACACAACTTCTGCTCCTCTCCTCTTCAAGATTTCCACAGCAAGACATTGACCCCAGGAACGACGGAAAAGTGACTGCATAAAGTAGAACAATGAGAGCTATGAGGATGCAGACTTGATCGAACGAAGGTGGCCTCGGCATGGGCACTTCGCTGAGCTCACATGTAGGTCTTCATCCGATGCGTCACGCTGGACCCGAACGCGTCTCCGACGACGCAGCTCCACCCGCCGGATCCGATCGCTGTCCCGCCCCCCTCCCCGCCGCCGGAGGCCTCGCCGTCTCCTCCCCCGCCGGGACCGTCTCTGCCACCTCCTCCCGCGCCTCCGCCGCCGCTCCCCCCGCCGTCGACCTCCTTCTCGCACTCGGTCCGGATCGCGTCCGCCACCGTCTGGTACACCTTGCCGTGATTCACGGGGGCGTGGAACGCGCGTCGGGCCAGGCTCGTCACGGTCCGACGGGCGTCCTCGGACATGTCTGTGCTGTAGACGACCACGTCCTTGTCGAGGCCTGGGGCGCCGGCGCCGGCGTTCGCGGGGCCCTCGCCTTCCTTGGCAGCGTCCTTGGACATGGGTGTCTAATCTGAACGAGGCGGAGGTTAGGTGATTGGCTACGAGTGGGCGTGGAATGGTTGATGAAGGCCGCAGGGACGGGCCCAGCCTTGCTGGTCTCGAGCCACACTCCTCTCAAGCCTCCTTCCACTCAGCAGAGCCCTTAGCACTTCTGTCCTTGGCTGCCTGCTCCCCCCCCCCCCCCCGATTTCCCCCCCCCCNCCCTTCGCATTCGGTTGTTTTGACGGCCCGTTGCCCCCCCCCCCCCCCCCCCCCCCCTTAGAAAGCTCAAACCACTTGCCTTTCCAACGAGTCTGTCGTGAAAATGAAAATGAATTTCGATTTGAAAAATTGTGTCGCGCCCGCCCGACGCCCGAATGCTGTTTGTGCGGTTTGTTGTGCAGGTTCGCGTGTTGTTCTGACAAAAGAGGCGGGGAGGCGGGGGGGGAGGGGGGGTTGAGCGCGTATCCATCATTCATACTATTCCTACGTAGAGATAATCTGGTCGGTACCAGTCGGGGGCAGGGCGGGAGGCCGGCGCCGCCATGCAAAATGCAAACAAACATAGAGGTAAGTAAATATGTAGGCATCGAAAATATTTGCCAATATTTTTGAAAACAATTGAACCTAATTGTAGTTAATATTCAAAATTGAATCATTTTCTAATTACGAAACGTATATATTTGATTAGCCCTTTCCGCCGGCCCTTCCCCCTTCCTCCTCTAGGTAACCATGGACGACATGGCAATGGCAGCGACAGGCGAGCTCCCGACGGCGTTCATCGACGACCCCCTTCATCATCCGCAGCATTTATCGACATAACCCACGGGCTGGGTCAATTTTAAGCCGGCACAGCGGGAGGCCGAGGGCGACGGCGAGGTCCATGAGAGGTGAGCGGAGGGATGCGACGGCGGCGCCGTCGTCGTCGTCGTCGTCGTCGTCGTCGTCGGGGACGGGCGGGACGCCGACGCCATTGCCTCCCCCCCCGTCATTTCCTTCATCCCCTGCACATGGAAGATCCCTCCCGCGCAGCGGCGTGCGCGCGGGGAAGGAAGGGGGGGGAGTTATCGACTGCGGAGCGGCGGCAGCGACCTCGGCGCCGACGACGATCATTGTTCTTTTTGCGACCACCGCCCATCCGCGCGCCTTGCTCACCCTCATGCCCCCCCCCCCCCCCCTTCTCGACAGCGCCCTAAGACTTCGACCTAACCAGAGTTGACCCGACCCAGACCCAACCTCGACACAACACAGAAACAGTTAGCAGCCTCTCCACAATGCCAGGCGCCGATGACGCCGCGGCCCTCCCGCGCATCCCGAAGAAGAAGCGGTTCGCCGCCGCCGAAGATGCCGCGGCCGCCCCGGGCGCTCCATCCGCGGATGTCCCCGCTGGCACCGACTCCGAGGCCCCCGTCGGCGGCAAGGACACCGGCGAGGGAGCCCCGCCCGAGCCGAGAGGAGGGGAGGGCGCGCCCGCCGACGAGGAAGACGCCAAAGACGAGGGCGAGGGCGAGGACGAAGACGACGCCCGCCCCGCGGACGAGAGCGCCCCCGATGCGGAAGAAGGCGAAGACCCCCCCGAGGACCTCGAAGGCCTCGACCCCCCGATCTTGCGGAAGGGAGACCTCGTCCGTCTGTCGCACGAGTGAGTCTGCGGCGATGCGCCCGAGCGCGGCGCCGGCGTGCCCGAACCGTCTCTGTCGCGGACTCATGCGTCGGGTTTTGCCATGTCGCCCGCCGTGACCATTCTGAGGTTGGCTTGTTTCGAGTCACTGATCGGTCAGCAAAGGCTCGTGCCGACTTGTCGATGATGCCGACCAGAGCGTGCCCACGCTGGCTTGTTTACAAGCATGTCACGACTCATTGGTCGATTAGCGGAACCTTGTCCTGACAGCCCAAGTCTTACTCCTAGACTCGTGTGTCAGTTTGATATTGCCAACAATTTCCCTAGGCTTGGCACTCCGGCGTCAGTTTTTCTGGTATTGCAAAATATGACCATGCCTGGGCTGGATACGCCAACAAACGCGGCAGCCTTAGCTCTGCTGTGGACGTCGCCGATGCAGTTGAGCAGGCTTTATTGCATTCTCCCTTCTTGTGCGCTTTCCTTCTCATGTAGGGCAGCTCACATGTCCTTTCGGAGTGCCTGTCGTCGATCGTCTCACTTTGAACGCCTCTCACGAAACCCATCGCCGAGCAGGCAGAAGTCCGGCCGGATCCAGGGCGGGCTGGCGCGGGTGACGCGGGCCAACTTCGGCGGACGGCGTCATCCCGCCACCGGCGAGCTAATCCCTCGGAGCTACGACATCGACTACGTCCTTGGGGGGAAGGTGTCCAACCTCCGCCGAAGGGATCTGACGTACACCACCGCCACGGCCGAGGGGCTGGTGGACGACGCGGACGGCGCGGGCGGCGGGCGGGGCCACCTCTTGCGACGAAGGCGAAGGGGTGCGGAGAAGGCTGAGGAAGAGGCGGCGGCGAAGCAAGAGGAGTCGAAGAAGAAGGAGGCAGCGAAAAAGGAAGCAGCAAAGAAAAAGGAAGAGAAGGGTAGATCCAAGAGCGACGGCGGCAAGCGGAAGTCGAAGCCTGACCGGGAACCACCGAGGCGGACCGCGTCTGCGTCGTCCGAGACCAGCGCCCGGAAGGCCAAGAGGCCGAGGAGGGAGGCTGTGGTGGCCGAGGAGGATGGCGAGGAGGAGGAGGAGGAGGAGGAGGACGAAGATGACACGGCTACCTCTAAGAAACGAGGAGCCGCAAAGAAGCAGGGCGCCGCTAAGAAGCGACGAGGGTCCAAGGACGCCGAGGAAGACGAGGAGGCAGTGATCTTCGAGGCACGTAGCGCCGCCTCCAAGGCCGGGTGGGAGACGCGCCGGGCCGAGGCTGCCGCCGCGACCAAATCCGACAGCAAGTCCTCCGCCTCCCGGTCGTCCAAGCGAGGGAGCAAGCGCAACAGCGCCTCGGAGGCGGACTCGGACGCCGCCTCTGCCTCCGCAGCGGAGGTCGGCGATGGCTCTTCCGCGGGCCAACCCGCGCGGCCCCGCCAGGACCTGTACCTGCGGCAACGCCGCGAGCTGGAAAAGAACCTCGGGAGGTTGGAGAAGGTAGATAGATTTGCTTTCTTCCTGGACGCGGTACCGCCGGAGTTCGACGAAGACTACGGCGACGTCATCGGCGGCGATGGTGGGGAGGAGGCCAGTGAGGGGGGTGATGACGACGGAGAGACCCAAGTGTCTGCGTCTGTCGACGGGTTGGAGCTCAGCCGCCGTCGCAGGAGGGCGGTGCAGTTCCCAGACCATCCACCGTTCAACTTCCTGGTGATCCGGAAGCGGCTCGCAACTGGGAGATACGTCTCGGATATGGTGGACTTGGAGCTGCGGCGACGACACCAGGTACGGGCCATCCTGGGCCTGGCTGGCCCGAAAAAGGGCGATGGTGGCGACAACGAAGTTAATGAGAGAGTGAAAGCTGGCAAAGAAGGCAAAGTCAAAATCGCACATGCTGAAGATGACAAGGAAAAGGGAGGCGAAAAACATGAGGACAAGGAGAGAGGCAAATGCGGAGTCACAGAAGATGACAAACAAGACTATGACAACGACATTGACGCTGAATATGATCAGCTGGGCGCCACCATGCTCCATCCCCTTGCCGTGGATTGGGAAACCTTCCACTCCGACGTCACGGCCATGTGCGACGCGGCAACGTCTCGTGATCCGGGCGGTGCGGCAGCGGGAGCAGGCCACCTCGGCTGGGCCGCCGCGAAAATCCGCAAGCTGGCAGAAGAGATTCACGCCATCTACGGCACGAAGCGTCGGAGCGAAGTGGAGGAGAGTGAGTCCCAGCATCGCTACGAGGGTATCCTTGACAATTGCGGCAATAGTGAGGCCGCGATGCAGGGGAAGTGGCGGCGGGAGGCCTTCCCGGAGCGCAGGTACGAACGCCTTGTGTCTTCAAGCGTCATCTGCGACGGGCTGTCGCCCAAGGATCGGTCGTACGCCATGTATGAGGTAAGTGTGCAACTCTTGGTGCAATGATAGGGTAGTAGTATACGTTTGCTCAATTTCGTTTTGGGCTTTTCCGCGATATGCACTTCAAGCTCGAGACAAAGCTGCCCGACAGCTTCGTGGGGTTGGCGTACACCTACGATGACAGCGGGCAACACAGTGAAACGTGGATGAAGACTGTGGCTGGAGAGACAGCCGGTAAGCAGCAGCAGCCGGCGGCGGTCAAATCGAAGTCCAGGAAGAGGAAGAAGGACTCCTCTTCCACCTCGGCTGGTGAGACCAATTCCGACACCGGAAAGAACGCTGAGTCAGACAGTAATGCCCGACGCGCAGCGATGGCGCTCGCCAGCGACGACGGCGTTGTGCGCGCTCAGGTCCAGACCACGATGACCACCCTCCTCATTCAGGTTCAGGACAAAGTTATGACGGACATGGGTGTAATGAACGCACCTGAGGCGCGGTCGGCCAACTGGGACGACGGAGACCGCAGGCGAGACTATCGGGGCTGCGACAGTGACGGGTCCGTCTCGGAGGTCGTCGGGTGCAAAGGTGATGGCGCTGAGGCAGGACCGTTCGAGGTCGTGCAGGGCACGATGATACACTCCCCATCGTCTTCACCCCCTGAGGTGGCTGAGCAGGAGGTTTGGGGGATCGACTGTTACACCCGGCGAAATGTCACCGCGCTGATTGAGGAGGAGTTCAACCCTGAGATTGCTGTTGAATTTGTCGAGCGGTGGCTCCTACCGGCTATTAACGCATGCCCGGTTGATCTCGCGCACAAAATGTCCACAGCCGCTCGGCTGCTGGAGGGTTTGAAAATACCAGATTGCTCTCTGAATGGGGACAGTGGGGGGCGGCGACGCAGGTCATCCCAAGACGACAGCGCCATCCCATCGGGCGATGACAAGGCCACCACTAGGGCGTACGAGAGCAGCGTCTTCCTACGCGACGCAATCGAGTCCAAGATCCGCGTGCGCGCCCCTCCCTGGCTCAAGTACGCCGCCCGCCTTGTCCGCCTCGCAACAGACTCCCTACCAGATGACTATTTCCGTATCCACCCCAAGGGCCACGGCTCTGTTGTGATTGGCGATGATGGCCTCCGTGCCAACTCTCTCGTCACGTACTACCGAGGGGAGGTGTACCCAGCATGGCGGTGGTGTGAGAAGCTTGATGCGATCGAGCGAGTCCAGAAAAAGCTGGACCTTCGTCCGAACCTGCCTGACTTCTACAACATGGCTATGGAGCGGCCCAAGAAGGACCCCCGTGGCTACTGTCTCCTTTTTGTGGACGCCTCGCGCAAATCTGGGCTCGGCTCAAGCTTCTCTCACAGCTGTAAACCCACTTGTGAGGTCCGCGTGGTATCCCTCCACGGTCGACTTTCCCTTTCCATGACCACGCTGAGGGATCTTGAGCAGGGCGAGGAGCTTACATTCGACTACAACGCCGTTACAGAGTCCCTCAATGAATACCAATTTGCGATATGCCTTTGTGGCCAGCGGAATTGCCGGGGATCGTTCCTCCACTTCGCCACAGCCGACTGCTATCAGCAGGTCCTGAGTAGGAACTCCCCCATTGCTGCGCGATTCGCCAACCTCGTCCGCGGTTCCATGAAACGGGTGATGTCTCGGGAGGACTCAGATCTGCTGACAAAGCATGGGTTCGATACTGCGGCCTTTGGGGCTGTGAGTTTCAACCACCATGTTCATAATATTCCTGCATCCTCGGGGAGTAAAGCAGGCCCAGGCGGAAGTGAGGAAGGGTCGAAGGGAATGGCGGCAGCGACACCCGACTCGATTGAGAACGTGCCTGTGTGGCTGAGGACCTTTGTGGCTGACTGCTTGCGTTACATCGAGTACGAACGCAGGGCTCTTCCAGTTGCATTGCTCTGCAACCAGATGGAAAGGTTGGAGCGGGAGCAGAAGTCATTGAGGGGTAAGAAGTCTAAGGGCGTTCCTGTGACAAAAAAGAGGAGGAAGGCAGGCGAGGGCGATGACGGCACGGGTTCCTCCAATGGTGATTCGTCCAAGACTGGATCGGTTTCCCGGCCAAAGACATCCTATTTCTTTTTTCTCCAGAGCCAAAGAGAGCGCTGGGAGAAGGTTGTACAGAAAGAGCACGGGGAGCAACCGAAGGGGCTTGAGCTGAGTCAAGCTCTCAACAAGGTAGCGTCCCGCGAGTGGAGCAGCCTTGGCGATGAAGAGAAGCAGGGGTGGAAAAAGAAAGCCATAGCAGATTGGAAACGTAATAAGGGGAAGGCGAGCGTTGTTAAAAATCGAGAGGAGGAACAGCAGCATTCTTCCAAAAAGGGCAATAAGAATCCGGCGCCCACCAAGGATGTGCAATCTGCCAAAGGGGTGGAGTCAGAGGGAACTGCCAGTGGAAAAAGTTGCGTTGAGACCAAGACAATATCTTTTGCGGACGCTGATGCAGAGGGCTTCTCTGCCATGGAGCAGCGCATTCAGCAGCTGGCGCAGAGTCTAAGCCGTGTAGGCCGTGTCCTCGACCGGCACAGGGAGAGCGTTTACGCCGAAACTAGGGGCCAGCATGGGCCCAGTGCTTCCTACCCTGCCCCCACTGTCGACTCTGATCTGTTGCGGGAGCTTGTTCCCACGCCGCTGAAGATCATGTCAGACGAGGAGGTCGTGAACTTTTGTTGGTCCAATCAGAAGGGCATCGTGCTGGGCCTGTTCGCGATGGTAGAGCAGCATTTTCCTGAGCGGTCACTGCTTCGGGAGCTCCTCTCTAGCACACTTCGTGGCTATGCTGTCCTGACTGCGTTCTCTCGTTACCACCCAAACAAAGCTCCCTGCTTTGAAAAGCGGTTCAAGCACACATGCACAGCGGCGGACGCCAGGCGTCTTCTCCGAGAGGCGCTCCTGCGCCTCCGCACCAATATTGTCGACTTTTTGTTGTTCGCAGAGCGGTCTCACGCTGAGGAGAGGAATGAGCGGCGGAGGGAGAAGGCACGGGAGAGGGAGGAGCGTAAGCGGCAGGAGGGGTCGGTCGCTTCATCAGGGAATGACACCCCGGGATGTGTTGATGCTGTTGTCCCGTCGAAGGGCACCGATGCCATAGTTAATGGTACGAGAAGCGGCGCTGATAATGACACTATTCCGGGTGGCCAAGGACCTTCGTCCCTAATGCTTGGCAGAGTCAAGGAATCCCTTGGGGGGGCTCGTTCTGACATGGGAACGGACACAGCGATGCCGATGCCAATAAGAGGGGGCGGGGGAGAGTGCGCCTCGACGGGCCCGCGTAACAGTCTTATGGGCCAACGAACATTGCCAGTCGAGGTGGAAAGTGGTGTGATTTTGCCGGCACCAATGGCGTCTCCGGCTGTCACTGGCAGGAACGCTCCGGGCCCCTCGATCCCGAGCGCACAAGCCAACAATTGCCATGGGCTTAAGATGGACAGTACAAAGCAACCGCCGCAAAAGGTTCAGTCAGACATCTGCGAAGACGCAGCATCTTTGTTGCAATTAAGCCAGGCGGCCCAGAGCTTTGGCACGGTTGTTCCTGAGGTTTCCGCTTCTGATCAGGGAGTTCGTCCAAGTAGTTGTCCGTCAGTGCCCATGACAGGTGCCGATCGTTCGCCGTCGAAGCTGCAAGATTTGATTGACGCTGCTTCCAGTGAGGTTGGTGGTGACCAAAAAGTTGGTGCAGTTGACCCCTCGTCGTTTTCGTTGGCGTCTCCGCCTCCCACTCCTTCGGCTGGCTCCCCGGAGAAGTCTGGTGTTGATGGAGAAGTAAAGAAGGTCAAAAAGAAGGTGACGCCCCTCTCTGAAAAACAGGTGAAGTACCTCAAGAAATGGTTGTTTGACCCTGCGCACATTTTGAATCCGTACCCGACGGACGAGGAAAAATCAAAGATGACGAAAGATACTGGCATAGAGCGCAAGCGCATCGACGGATGGTTTATGAAAAACCGGCAGCGAGTGCTGAACCCTGAAGTGCGGGCAGTCCCAATGAAGTGGAGAGGGCTGGACGAGGACCATTGGTCCGACTTCCGAAAAAACCGGTATATGCTGGAGGCCACGGCAGATATGCTGCTCATGCACGCCAGCACGAACACATTCTTCCTATTGGAGCCATTCCGCCAGTTTGACTCAACGCCAATTGAGGTGTATGCAAGGGAGCTGGGAAATCAGGTGCCAAGTCACTTTGCCCTTAGTCAGGGGAGCGCGGGTCCTTCCCCTGATGCAGTGGATTCTGACAACGACGTCCAGATGGATAAATCTGATCAAAATGAATCCATGGGCAGGTCTAGGAGAGCAACAAAGAAAACTGAGGCTCCAAAAGAACCAACCGCCCAACTTTGCTCTCCCGAGGATGTAATTGACAAGGTAACAGTTGAATACTCTGGGGAGTATGTTCTCAGCCAATTGCTACAATGGGTCAATGGTGGAATCGGTCAAAAAAAGGGCCTTCCTGGTTTCTACGGTTGCGTGATGCTTCCGCCCATTGCAGGATGCTGGGAGGAAATCAAGTGCAACGAAGTCAAGCTTCCAGAATACACCAAGTGGAACCGCAAGACCGCCACGGAGTACGACGCCAAGATACGGCCAAGGCTTGCTAAATGGATGGGGGACCGCTACCAACGCGGCAGTCCATGGGACAAAGATGTGGCCAAGTACTTTTGCCCGCAAGGCACATCTGCTCCGGACCCTACACTGCCGATGGGATCGCCGGTCATAGACTATTTGGTGACTGGCATCGACGATAACATGCGGCATTGTCAATTGACACTCAGTGGATGCGCCGACACAATTGAGCGCCAGAGGTCGGCATTGTCGGCATCGGACAGGCTCCAGTCGACCGTCGACGAGGGAATGCCTGCCCAGGCCGTTGCGAATTGGGTCCAGTGCGAAAACCCTGAGTGCCTCAAGTGGAGGAAGCTTCCTTGGCATGTGGACGTGGACCTGTTGCCCGAGAGCTTCTTCTGCAAGGACAACATTTGGAATCCTAAGCGCAAAACGTGCGATGCTCCAGAGGATGAGTGGGACATGGAGGACGCACCCATCAAATTCACGAACGAGGGCAACTTTGAAGTTGGCGGTGAGTTCCAGATTCGTCGATTCCTTATCCACATCGCGCTTTGCTAACACTATGCGTTTCTTGTTCGTTTTCCAGTTTGGTTCGATGTCCAGCGAGAGGGAAAAGTGGGATACCACGAGGCCCAAGTTGTGGAGATTGACTTTGAATCCAACGTCAAACGGGTGAAGTTTCATTTTTATAAACTGAGCAATGATAGAGATGAGTGGGTAGAAATAGGTTCCCCAAGAATTGCACCGCATGTAAGTGAGAGGACGTAAAGTGACTCTTGTTGTGGAGCCGGACTAACAGCGGGATTTTGAATTCTTTCATAGCATTCATACACACCAAGGCCTCTCGATGGCTACGGGAACAAAAAGAACTCCGACAAAAACAAAGGCCATCAAGCCTTCCCTAGCAGTGCCGCTCCCGATACCGACAAATGCGTTGGAAATTCCCCAGACACTCCGCCCCAGAAGGGCAAGAGTGACAATTCGAAGCCTGCCGGGCAAAATACCAATGAAGATTCTAAAGAACAAAAGAATCATCCAAAAGCGTTTGCCCAGGAAACGATTGATTATCTTTCCAAATGGATATCTGACAACGAGACGAACCCTTTTCCGACGACTGAGGACAAAAGCCGAATCATGGCTGATACTGGGCTGAGTAAGAGGCAGGTGAGCGATTGGTTGGCAAGGGCAAGGAAGAAGCTCAGAAAGAAATCAAGCGAACCTGAGACAAAACGATCCCCAGAAAAGCCGAAGCCAGAACTACCAAAATCAGACGTTGCAACTGTGAAGAGCGTCCCAAGCAGTCCTACGAAGGTGGAGAACTTACTTATGGCACTGAGAAATGGAAATGTGCCCTTAACCCCCTCAAAGGAAATGAACCCAACTTGCAAGGCCGATCAGCAAGCTGTAAAAGCAAGTCCCCATCAAAGCGTTCTGCATGGTGACGTTGTCACATCTGCTCTCTCAACTGGGTCAGGAGCTGAAAATCACAAGACAACGACCAAAGAGCTGGACACTTACATGAAAGCATGGGTGTCTCGTCCTGAAAACCAGTGCGATCTCATGCCTACCCTCGCCCAAAAAGAGAAAATAATCCAAGAGACTGGCATAGAAAAGAAGCGTCTTGAAGGCTGGTTCTTTCGAGCTAGGAAGAGGATGAAAAAGGAGCAAGAGTCAGCCAAGAGCAGTCATCGCGCAGACCAGCATGCAACGAAGGCAACGACTGAAACCGCCAAGAATGCATTGAGTTCAAATGATTTTGGTAGAGTTTCTGCGGCCAATAGCTCCGGAGCTTCGCAACACCTTGGCATGCAGCTCGACATGAAGGCGCCAACTGTTACTGCTATTGATGCATTATGCTCTATGTCTAGTGTAGTTCCATCGATCACAAGCTCACAACAGACCAGTGCACCGAGTGCTAGATTTGGTGCAGCTCCACTCCAGATCAGCGCCAAGGCACCAACCAAAACCGCCAAAAATGCATCTAGCTCAAGTTCTGGTGCAGCTCTTGCAACGATGCACAAGGAGGCTTTACCCAAACCGACAGGGAGAATTGCTCAACCAACTGGATTTTCCATATCACCAATGAAACCAATCAACGGGCCTCTGAGTAAGCACAGTGGGTCAAAGTTGGTCACTTCGTCGATGAAAGCAGGCGGGGTAAATAATAAGCCTCTCTTGGTGCCCAAGGCAGGGAGGCAAATCGCTCCTGCCTCGGAGGCAGCTTCACTCGATTTGCCTATCAATAAGCAGGGCTTGTCAGAGAAGGCCAAGAGTTATCTCACAGGCTGGCTGTCAGAGCATTCATCAAATCCTTATCCGACCAGGGAGGAAAAGAATTCGATGATGTTCATGTTTGGAATACAGGATGAACGCAAGCTCGAGGGCTGGTTTTGTAGAGCAAGAAAGAAGCAGAGAAAGCAGAAGGAGAACCAAAGACAAAACGTATTGGATTCAACCAGCGCCAATGGATCAAACAATGGCAGTATTTCTCATGACGAATTCGTATTGCATGCCAATCCCATTGGAGGAAATCGACCCGAACAAAGTTCAGGGTTTGCTTCCCTTTTGAACGCTGCCAAGTCTGAGTTAGCTGATAGGTCACCGCCATCTTCGGTCTCTGGTCACAAAATAGCGCACGCTGGCAGGAGTGCGTACCAAATGACCGAAACGTCTCGCAATCATGGCAGCCGGTCATCACAAATGCCACCACCCTCTGGCGCTGAACAATGTTCTAATCCTTCAAATGACGACATCGACCGCAAAAACAGAATCTTGGGAGCCCGAGAGCAAGCTATTTTGAGTTCATTCCAAAGCTTAGGAGGTGTGGATATTCAGAATCGCGGAGCAACTCATGAATGTGCATCACAGAGCCACCAGCAAGCTTCTCAAGCTGAATATTCTTCCCATCAACAGCTCCAAGGACAAGCTCCACTTGGAACCTATTCCTCTTATGGACAATCGCAGAGGTCTTGGCCTTCTCCTTCTACCAAGGTTTCATCCTATCCTCAGATGCAAAACCAACATCCATCTTCGTCCTGTCAGCAGAGCCAAGGCCAAAAAAGAAACAATTCCTCTGAATATCAATTCTCGCAAAATCAGCATGGTGGTCTTCCTGCAGATTATTTTTCCCAGCAACACTCGCAAGGTCAAGGTGCTCACTCTGCTGAGTACTATCAGCAATCGCAACGTCATCACCAAGCTTCCCACCAGGAATATCCTGCCTACCACCGAGCACAAACCCAGCAAGGTGGTCCACATGCAAAATATGTCACGAATAATCACTTGCATTCCTACCAACATTCGGAAGGGCAACAGCAAGGTCAGCGAGACAATTACCTCCATCGAAACGAGACCTCTCAATCTCATAAAATGCACGGAAATGGGCCCCACAATACTTCAGCATCATACCAGCATTAAATTCTACACACAAAATTACTACTCTGATTCAATGTGTCGAACATTGCTCGATTTGTATCATACATACTTCTTATTTACTCCAAACTCTCATTGTTTTCCGTGGTCAGGCAGCAAGAAGATGTATGAACATTGCCAATGAGAAGTTTGCTTGCACAGCTGGAGCTGAGCACGAGAATGGATTTGGCTTGCACGAGCTGAGCTGGGTTCCACAGAGGAAATATGAGCAGAATCTTGTTTCGAGTCAGGCCCACGTTTTTTTAGTTCTGATGGGCGCATAGGGCCGCTCATCTACCTCACTGAGAGGACTCGGAGCTACCATACATAATAGTAAATTCTGCTTGACTTGCTGTTTGTGTCAAGTTAATCCACGAAGATGTGATGATCCACGCCGGCATCATGGCTACTTAAATTATACATCGTCCCTCGCAAGCCTACAGAGGGTAATATATGCATAGGTACTTAGAATGACCAGCAGACTCAAAAGAGCTATGGATACAAAAAGATACAATAATAAATCATCTCAATGAATTATGTTGTACATTATTTCCGTAACCCACCATTGCGTCAAGTAACTTCACCTTGAACCTCTGTTGATTGTTTTTCAATGAACAAATTGTGTGTGCTGCCTTCAGTGCACCGACGCGGGGCACACAGTTACTATTTCTGTAACCACCTCGGTGCTAGCGCCCAAGTTCACAGCAACATGAAGAGGCAACCAACCACCAACATCTCTATACAACGCCGATGCTGGATTCACCCGCAGTAGTGTTCGGACAACGCCCAAGGGCGCACTATTTGAGCAGGCTTAATGTAGTGGGAGCCTTCCAAGATTGTCCGGTTCTAGCGTTCCTGCCGCGTACGCTTGAACCAGGTATTCGATCACATCGGGCGGCGCAGCGAGTTGACACGCAGTGTGGATGGGCAACCGCTCGAACGGGCTTTCCTTCTTCTCCAAGCACTCCGGATATGCCACGACGATTGCCCGCACAACTCGAAGTGGGGCATGCAACGAACACGCCACGTGTATGGGCAGCATGCGCGAACCGTGTTCCGTTTGGGTAGACCACATTCGAGTTTCGCGTGGGTGACGTTCGATTTCCTTAATAGCCGATTGCCAATCTTTATCGAAAAGGTAACGGTTGAGGCGATTGCGGCTGCGGGATATATGAATTGGGCGTTGGGAAGGCATGTTCTTGTTATTTCGAGTGGATGGGGCGGTAAGGATAACTGAGTTCGGTTTATGAGGCATCCCCAGTCGAGAGTGGTCACTCGAGAGGCAGGGCCCCGCGTACCTACTCCTAGTGGATTTGCGCGCTTCGCCTTGTGCCATGCATCTTCTGTGAATGATTTCTTTCTGCCGCAGTCTGCCGCCCGTTTCGCGCACGCTGCGCCTCGGTGCATGCGGTAGATACGGCCGGCGGGTCCTCTGCTCGTCCATCCAGCGCCAGTTCTGCGATTATCGTACGAAACCGCCCGGCATCTACCTCTAGATAATCTCTCTGTGTGTCTCTTTGCTCTTCGGTCTTCGGAGCGGCGCGGCAGCATCCCGGCAGCAACAGTTGCAATACTTAGGTAGGTATGGTATTGTACCTACCTACCTACTTATTATTACACTCGTAGAGGCGAGGAAGCAGCGCGCGCGGGCGAGGCAGGCGAGGGAGGTTCGGATCTGTTCGGATTGGGTCCGGCCGTCCGGCTGGATCGGCCAAGGTTCGGAGGAGGTGAGAGGTTCGACGACGCGGAAGAGACGAAGAGACGGACTCGCCAGAACCAGAACACTTAAGGTAGCAGTGAAATAAATCAGGCCCTAAGTACGTATCCTGAATTTTTGCCG
>JALLPA010000267.1:0-17091 GCA_036939895.1 Thalassiosira exigua
TGGTACCTGGGAGCCGACGGCGAAGAGCGGTGGGAGCCGACGGCGAACATTGCGACCGACCATGGCGAAGGCGAAAGGCGCCCCCGCCCCCGCGTCCCCGTCCGGACCCGCGCCCGTCGAGCACCCCCCTCACGTCCGCCGCCTCCTCCGCCTGATCCGCGAGGGCACTCCGTCCCACGCCTCCCGCGCGTCGGCCTTGCTCGGTCGGTACGCCGCGTCGCGCTCCTCCGGCGACGGTGGCGGCGGTGTTGACAGTGTTGGCGGGGAGGGCGACGACGGCGGAGGCGACGGCGAGGGGAACGGGGAGAAAGGGGGGGGGGAATCGAAAGGGAACGGCCCGTCGTCGGTCGACCCGGGATCGATCGTGTGGGACCTCATCGGCCGACTGGTCGGGGGGGACGGCGACCGCCGCGCCGAGGAGGAGGACGACGACGACGACGGCGGCGGCGGCAAGGGCGACGGCAAGAAGCGAGGCAAGCGCGGGAGGAGGAAGAGGAAGAAGAAGAAGGAATCCCGTCCGAAGTCCGGCCTGTTCGATCCCGACTGGTCTACCCGATCGAACTGCGCCGCGGCCCTGGAGCGCGTCGCGCGATGCCTCCCGTCGGAAGATCGGAGGCACTTCTTCGAGGGCGACGGGGGCTTCGGCTTCGGCACCGACGGCGCTCCGGACGGCGGCGCCGACGGCGCGTCGCTGTGGCTCAGCGCGAGCGACCTGGCCCGACCGGCCGAGGAGGCGAACGAGGGAGCTCGTTCCGACCGAAATCACCTCGACGTCGTAGCGGAGCGCGGACGGCTCCTCCTCTCGTCTTCGGGGGAGGGCTACGACTGGGACTGCGACGGAGACGTCGCGGCGTACGTCCGGGAGCGGGAGGCGCTCCGGGAGCTGGACGCGACCGCCGCGGCGGAGGAGTCTGCGGCGTCGACGAGCCGAGCGGACGAATCGAAGGAGGGCGCGCGGGAATCGTTCCTGAGGAGGAGGGTCGCGCTGCAGAGGCGCATCCTGGCGCGGAGGCTCGGATTGGGGGGCGTGTTGGGCGCCCCGATCGCGGCCGTGCGCGGGAACGGAAAGGCTCCCGAAGAGAACCCGTCGTCGTCCGGCGAACGCGAAGGGGGCGGCGTCCTCGAGGGCATCGTAGCGGACGAGGACCTGGCGCCGAAGCTGGACTCGTCGATGCGCAAAGAGAAGACTTTGACCGCCAAGAAGAAAGGAGCGAAACAACCTGGCAAACGCCCGAGGAAAGGAACGAAGAAGCCAACCAAACGCCGTAGAACGAACGAGCCAGAGACGAGCAACGCCGACGCAGGTGCGACCACACCGGTCGTGGGCATAAGAGCGCTGCTCGTCCTCGAGAGCGGTCGATCGGCGGGAGGCGCCCATCGCAAGCGCGTCCGGCACCGCAACCCCCAGACGCTGCTGGGGTCCGAGCTCGCGTACCGGACGTTCGACCCGGATTGGACGGTCCGGCACGGCGCGTTGCTCGGGACGCTGGCGCTGCTCAGGGCGTGGAGGATCCACGAGAAGCCGCGTTCGCGAAACGACGACGATGGCGATGTCAAAGGAGACCTCGAAGATGACCTCAAAGGCGACCTCGAAGGCGCGACCGACCGGAAGTTCGGACGGTGGCCCCAGGACATCCTGGCGCGCTGCATCTGCGTCTTGGCGCTGGACCAGTTCGCGGACTTCTCGGGCGACTCCTTCGAGGCCCCCGCGGACGGCGTCTCCAGCGGCGCCGCCGTGGCGCCCGTGCGAGAGACGGCCGCCCAGATCGTCGCCTTGTTGTTGGAAGCGTCTCCCCCCGAGGTCGGGGATTGCGCCCATCGGCTGTTGACGCAGCTGCACTCGCGCAAAATCGACGAGGGGGAGCGGGGAATGAGCGGCGGGTGGGAACGTCGCCACGGAGCGCTGCTGGCGTGGAAGTACGTCTGCGCCGTGGCCTCGTTCCGGTCGCGGGGAGGCGCCCGGTCGACGTCGCGATCGTCGTCCGACGAGGTCCGCCTGCGACCGCTGACGAGCGGCGCGAAGCCTCGGAGCGAGGATCTCGAGCGATGGCGGCGCGCATTCGACAACATCGTTGCGCGATCCACGCTGGCGCTCTCCGACGCCAGCGACGACAATCGAGCCGTCGCTGCTCAAGTGTTGCGCTATTCCTTGCTGGTTGGTCCGAGTCACTACACAATCAACATATCAACACATTGTCCTGCATCGTTGTGGGGCGCCATACTGGGAATACGGGAGGGCGTATCATCCTGTGCTGCAGATCTATTCAACTTGCTCGCGGAGTTGCTAGCGCACGACTGCGCATCATTCCTTTCCTGTCTTGGGGAGATGCGGGAACGCATTTCGCTCGACTCCATTCTTCGAAAGTTGTCGGACTTCATCGATGACGATTCCATCCACGTCAAGAAGTCGTGCTTGTTTGCGCTTCGTCTGGTGGCTGGACCCATAACAAAGGCTGTTATAGATGGGGCCGTCATCGAAGAATCGGGTGTTAAGTCCACGGTTGACTGCACTACCACATTATGCCAGATCCTCAGTAAACTTTTCGAGACACACTTCATTCCTGATTATGTGCGCATCGATGATGGAGCCTCGGGCAATGAACACAAAGGAAGCGTTGATCTAGCGAAAGATATTTCCAACTTTCGCAATCAAGCTTGGGCTGCATTGGTGACTTCTCTTGCTCACATTTCGCAATCAAATGAAACGGAGAGTACCTGCAGAGAGATAGTTGATGATGCTTTCACTGCTCTGAGCCTTCGATATTTGGGCATCCGCAGGTCACCTATGGTCTCAAAAGGTGCAGGCTTACAAAACCAGTCCTATCAATTGACTAGAATCAGCAATGAAATTGCAACAGAGATCCAGTACCACTCCATACTATCATCTGCACATGCACTTGCACAGTTTGTAGAAAAAATACATTCCGAAGAGCAGTTCAACATATTTTCTGAGAAAATGCGCTCGATACTTCAATCTCCATGGTCAAATCAATGCGAAGCTGGCTATCTGCTTCACACATCAATGGCGGCACTAATCAAGCCGGATCCAACCGGCAAGCCATTCTTCATGAAGTATCTAACAATCATGCTGGACTTCATCAGCGGGGCCAAAACTCCAACATGCATTCTACTCGGAGGAAACGAAATATATAGTAACACACTGAACGATCCGAAGGTACAATCTATCTGTGACAATGGGCTCGCTGTGTCCTTGGGATCATCAGATGATTGCACCTCGGGAGAAATCGTAGTCCTGTGGCAGAAAGTCTTCCAAAAATCAGGTATTTCTTTTCATGATATGCATGCGACAACTTCGAAAACAAGTTTCACTAAAGGGTCGATGAGATTACTGGCTTCCATTTCTGGCGCTTTGGTTGCTTGTGGGCCCAAGTATCTGCCACCGAAAGTTTCGCCCATAATCCGCGGCTTGACGACATCACTGAAAAATGAAGATTCCTATTCGCGCAGAGCAGAGACATGTCGTAGCATTGCAAGGCTGGTGTCATCATTGTCAGCTGATCCAATTCACGCAAAGGCGAGAAACAAGCTGATAGAAAATCTGTGCTCCATGGCATGCGATGGTTCTGCAGATGGAACGTGCTCATCGAAAGGCGCCAAACACGTCATTGAGCTGCTAATTGGCAACATTCGAGAGGAGGAAAAGATTGAAGATTTCTCTCCCATTTGGGACCGGTTATCGCCATTACTAGATGAGGGCGCATCCCAACATCAGCGCGCTAATGCCATTCTCATGTTGAGTGTGGTTTCGATGTCTGTGCGAAAAGATTGCCCTTCGTTCAAACATGTACTAGGGTCCTTCGCAAGAGCCGCTGTCAATGTTGCTTGTGCAGATAAAGCCCTCGGTACCTACGCTACCGAATCAATCACAAACTTATGCAGAACTGATTTCTGTGCGACTATGGACGTGATTGTCTCAGTTCTACTGCTCATTTTGACCAATTTGGAAGATGACCAAGGAAGAGAGGGAGGTTCTAAGCTTCTTTTGAGCATTCTTCGCAACTTTGAAGTGTTAGTAGCGCCGTATGTGAAGAGTCTCCTTCCAGTTTGCATGCGTTTGATGACAGATTCGATGGAAGAATGCTCGCGATCGGCAGCAAGTGGCTTTGCCATTCTAGTTCGCATTGCACCACTTGCAGCGAGTCACTTGAGCAAAGAAGTGGGCAAACCATCAAATGTGAACAAGTCTCATGATGTCATTGACCATTTGATTCTTGGGAAGCCGCTTCCTCCATGTGAATTGCCGGGGGCTATCTTGTCGCAACTTCGAAAGAATGGCACTGAATTGCGACCATATCAGATGGAAGGGATATCGTGGTTGAATTTTCTAAGGAATGTTCGCCTAAATGGTTCACTCTGTGACGGTACGTCCCACAATGCAATCTTGCGAACATGTCATATGTGCACTAACAGCTCGCCGAAATAATGGCATGCAAGATATGGGATTGGGAAAGACTTTGCAAGCTTTGATTGCTGTGGCCATTTCTCACCAATACGAGCCGGGAGGTATCACCGGTTCCGCAGCTCCTGCCATACATGTCAATAAGAAGTCACTGGTAGTTTGCCCATCGTCAGTTGTTGGCCATTGGGTGAGTGAAATAGGAAGGTTCTTCCCCGGGAATCTCGTATTTGTCCCTTTCGATTTTACAGGAAGTGCAAAATCGCGAAGAGCAGCTTGGCACAATAGAGTCAGGAAGAGCAACATTGTCATCACATCTTATTCTGTATTGAGGTCAGACATAGATTTGTTGAAAGAAACTATGTGGAACTACTGCATTCTGGACGAAGGGCATCTACTTAAAAACCCCAAGACAGGTGAGCTCGTTGGTGCCCAATTCAGAGTACAGCTTTTGTCTCAATCAAGTCATAATCTTTTGGTCATAACTGGCGCTTTTCAGCTACTGCGAAGGCTTCCCGTCGCTTACGATCCAGGCATAGACTCATATTGACGGGTGAGATTTGTTTGTTGAGCATCCTAATGATTTTGACAAAAGACTGACGAAGCACCAGGTACTCCTATCCAAAACAATGTCCATGAGATTTGGGCATCATTTGATTTCCTCATGCCTAACTTCCTCGGCACATCTACTAGCTTCATGTCAGAATTTGCTAAACCAATCATAAAAGGGCAGTCTTCTGAAGCATCAGCGGCAGACATTGACCAGGGAATGGAGCGTCTGAAAACGCTTCATCAGCAAGTGCTCCCATTTGTTCTAAGGCGTGAGAAGACTGAAGTCATCGCGGAGTTGCCGCCCAAGATTATCGCAGATGTGCCTTGTTCGCTGAGCAGGCAGCAGCACGTAATGTATCAAAAAGTAATGAGAAGTTCCGGGACGAAGGAAGCTCTGGATGTGGTTGATAGCTCGCTGGATGAGACCGATGGGAAGCCCAAAGATCCCACTGGCCCTCCTGAGTTGGGAACCAATGTTCTCAGGAGTCTCCTGCAACTGAGACTTATTTGCACACATCCTCTCCTACATGTACTGTCAACGAATAATACAAGTTCAGGTGGTGCAAAGAATGTCCGTGGTGCTCTCGCTCGACTTGACTGTTCCGGAAAGTTGTCAGTGCTGAATGACCTCCTGCGGCATGCTGGTATTGCGGAGCCTGAAATCTGCGCAGCTGACAACGATGCATCTGGCTTATTGATCGATACAGATATGTGTTCTGAAGACAGCAGTGTCGTTGATTGCATCGAGGATACTTTCCTTGAAGACTCCCTGGATACTGACTCTCATGAGGCAACATGCAAATCAAAGTGTCTCATTTTCGCCCAGTTCAATCAAAGCCTTGATATCGTCGAGAGATTACTCTTCGAACCACACATGCCATCATTGCAGTATTTGAGATTGGATGGTAGGGTCCCATGCAACCAACGCAACTCAGTGGTAGATCGATTCAATCAAGACCCAAACATCAAAGTCCTCCTGTTGACAACTAAAGTCGGTGGCCTTGGTTTGAATCTCACAGGTTTGTCTTGTTCATGCCGCCTCAGACCAGCTCAAGTGATTACTATCTCACGTAGCTTTGCTTGCTTTCAACAACAGGGGCAGACAAGGTCATATTTCTCGAACCTGATTGGAACCCTTTCGTTGACATACAAGCGATGGATCGCGCCCACCGAATTGGCCAGACTAAGACGGTGAATGTATACCGCCTCGTCACTTCTGATACCATCGAGGAGAAGATGATGAGGTTGCAACAACGAAAAAAGGCAACGAGCGATGCTGTGGTGAATGCTGACAATTCCACCATGTTTAGTATGGGAACTGATCGATTGCTGGACATCTTCACCTGTCGCGGGGACAGCAGCCTAGCAAGAATGGCAATGCCAGCCAAAAATGGTGGGGAAGGGGACGACATCTTGAGCTATTTGGATGACGGCCACCCGGATGAGTATTCCAGTTTGACAGTGGATGACTTCCTGCAGGGGCTCCTGTGAATGCCAACCTTGGCCCGGAAACTGTCAGCTTTAGTGTGTCAGTAAGTATCTGACAATTATTTTCTCGTTTGACCGCGATCGGCCACAATGTTTAGATGTACACAGTGAGAATGGTCACTCGATCATGGGACGCGGAGGGAAACTCCCTTTTTTGGTGTGGATGTCCTTGCGGACAGTGGGGCCAGGTGTTGGTGTGCCTTATTTCCTTGCTGTGTTGCGCCTTGAGTAAAAACGATTTATCGTCGAGTTGCAGGAAGCCCAGCTTTGAAGACATGGTCCATACAGGTCCATACTACTCCCCTTGAGAGCGTCAGAGTTTGGAGTATTACTTATCGAACAAGTCATTTGCAAACTACTTTATCCAATCTAGAGCAACAAAGCAACAGTCGTTTAGATGCAAATTCGACGATCTACCAACCGTCATGTGAATGCCGTTATGTGAATGTGGCATCCGATCGGCTCCACTGTTTCGCCCTCTAAGGCGCTCCAAGGACATAAATCTAACAATAGAAATGATGATCCCAGGCCTAAAGAAAGGCGCAGAAACAACATGTGTGATCCACTCTCTACGCATCGTTGAGGAACTCAGACAAAGAAACATCGTCCAAGTCATCGTCGCCAAACAGCTCGGGAAAGCTGGTGGAAAGGGCGTAAAGTGGATCCACCTCGAACGACAGCCTCTTCTTGCGTTCCACGGGTTCCTGGTCGGCGGGCATGTGAGGAAGCTCCCTCCCCAGGAGATACTCCATCCTTCGCTTGTCGCTGGAGAAATAGAGGAAGCGGTCTCCGCTGAATCTATCGTCTTGAGGTGGCCTCTCTGCATGGGTCGTTCCAAACTTGGGATCTTGATGCTCGGGCTGGGGTGTCTCGTCGTTCAATCGGCGCAGGTGCGACGAAGCTAGGCCACTGCTTTGCGTGGGACTCGTAGTGCTGCCTTGAAAGCTTGATGGACTGGAAGGGGTGGGAGAGTTGAGCAACCTCTGATCGTCGGCCGCTCCCTGACTGACGTTGTTGACATTGCCTTCAGACTTAGTTGCCATGTTGGTTTTGTTGTTGAAAGAGATGTCTTCAAAAAATTATGACCGACTGCGTATCTGGTCCAACCTGATCCAACACGCTCCCTACGAAGAAGTACCGCTGCGATTGTTTGTTTGAACAGTGAGATCACCAGCTTTTGCTTCAACTGGCTCAAAGTCTATCAAAGTAATGGTACCTATCCAAAGAAGCATCCGTGTACCTTTTTCTCCCATCACAGCCTGAAAGTATCCTTGGCAGTCGTGTTGGTATCCTCCCGTACCTCTACCTAGAACGCTGGATTCAGTCAGATGGCCCTGAGAGTATCCTTGGCAGTTGCGTTGGTATCCTCCCGTATCTAGAATGCTGTATTCAGTTGTGGCAAACGCCACGAGGAGATCACTCCACCGTGGCTCCACGTGGCTTCCCTCGCCCCACTACACACTTTCGACTTTCACCACACTTACACGAACCAAATGACCATGTGAATGTTGATCGTGTCAAATCTACCAAGCAAAAGATACCGCTACTATCTTCTCAGAGAGAATAACGATACCGACCAACTATCAAATGTGTCATCTTTGGCTCCGGGCAAAGCACCCAAGCGAGCTGGTCATTTGCAAGTACCTTCTGAAAGTTCATGTATCCTCACTATGGCTAGCTAGAGAGATATCTTTTTGGTGGATAAAAGTATTCGAATTATCCTTTACAACACACTCCGCGCGCATCCTCGCGCAGTAACTTGGGATCTTGATCAGAATGAGATTTTCATTGGCTTGATGTCTCAGGGCGGGTCTCTCCCAAGAGATGAATGCATTGCTTGGCGCGGGACTCGTAGTGTTGCCTCAAAAGCTTGATGGACTGGAAGTAGTGGGAGAGTTGAGCAACCTCTAATCATCGGCCGCTTTCTTACTGACGTTGTTGACATTGCCTTCAGACTTTGCCATTGAAGTCGAATAGCCTCCACCAGCAAAAGAGGGGGTGCATGGAGGTACATATGAGCACGTTCGTCGAGGCACAACTACGTCCTAATGCTCTTTGATGAGACACCACTTTTTCCCTTTAGTACTTGTCGACTACTGTGAAAGGTTGTAACCATAGCGCTGCCACTTCCCGTCTTCCCAAATCTTTCTCGGACAAACTGTAAACAATGGGACGCTGATCCTCATCTTTGGGCATCACTTTTTGGGAAGATATCAAGTGTGAGTAATGGGCCTTCTTGCATTGAACAATGTGTTTTTTATCCTTGTCATTTTTGGCGCGAAGATTCTTTGGTGCGTAATTTAGCTCCTTCCGCCGCTTCCTTGCCTGCTCATTGAGAGTATCTTGTTTTGAAACTTTCCTTCTGTGATGATTCTTCTTCGGATTCTGATTGCTGCGGTCATCATTCTGGCCCGAACGCCATTCTGTTCCTCTGCTAGAGATTTCCCCGGAGAGCTTCCTCCATTGCAGAAGTGGCTCAGACATGCTCAGCTGGCACTGGAATTGGGCTCATCAAATAAAAATGACCAGCCACACTAAATAAACTGTCCAGAATAATTTGAACTTCTATGATTTTCATATCCTGCTTCGTACTTTGATAGATTGTTGGTAAGTGCACCCTATTTGTCACTCTCTTCCTCGTCAGCAACAGCTCGGTTAGTAGGAGGCGAAGCCCTGGGTTGTAGTTGAAATGACACCTTACTCGATTCAAGCAACACGATAGTTGTCAATTGTGGGTGCTGGAAAAGGGTAAAGCCAAACGCTCGTAGCGAGTAGGAAATACTATTAATGACCCCATCATCAATACGCCAAGTCGAAAGTCCCCATTGATATCATGCTCAAGATTCACTGAGAACGAGCATTTAGGATTTTCCCCCGGAAGCTTGGAGCAACGACCAATGGCTTAAGACTTCGCCTTGAACGTGGAGAGATCTTTCTTCTTTTTCTTTTTCAGCATCTTCTTCTCCTTCGGCTTCTCCGGTGCCTTCTCGGGCGCCGGCGTAGCTGCAGGTGCCTCTTCCGGAGTAGTGGCGGGAGCTGGCGCTGCCGACTCCGCGGGGGCGGGCTCTGGCACTGCCTCCGGTTTGGGTGACGCTGCTTCCTCCTCCTTCTTCGTCTCCTCTTCCACCTTTGCCGGTTCCGGCTCCTCTTCCTCCTTCTTCATTGGCGGGGCCAAGTTGAGCTTCTTCCGCTCGGCGGGGGGCGGGGCCAGGTTGAGCGGCTTCCTCTGGGCCGGCGCACTCCCCATGCCCGGTCCTCCACCGCCGGGCGCCATCCTCGCCCCCCACCCTGAGGGAGCCCGCGCAGTCTGCGCCGTGGCCATCCGATCCGCCTCCTCCTTCTCGTGCTTCTCCTTCTCCGCCAGGATCTTGTCCGCTTCGGCCAGGTCCGGGAAGAGCTCCTCGCTGGCCATGTCGACCGGCTTCTGGAATCCCTTCCCGTCCATAGAGGCCGGTCCCCGCACGCCGGCCCCGGCCAGGCCGAACCGCGAGCCGCCTCCCATTCCCCCGGCCCCGCCCGAGCCCCGCATGTGGGAGGGGACCCACTTGCCCCCCGCGCCCCCTCCCCCCGGCGCCGCGGATCCCATGCCTCTCCCGCCCATGCCCATGCCGCCGCCCGAGGCGCGCCCCGCGGCCTTGGCCTCCTTCTCGGACGCGAGCCGCTCCGCCTCCTTCGCCATCCCCTCCTTCGCCTTGGCCAGCTGGGCCTTCGTCTCCTCGATCCTCAGCCGCTCCCGCACGTCGTCCTGCACGCTCCTCCGGGCCTGGAGGGCGTTCATGTCGAGGAGCTCGGCGACCTTGCTGTCGCCGCCCGAGGCGGCCGCGCTGGCGGCGCCGCCGCCGCCGGGACCCCATCCGCCCTGCGCGTCCGCCCACTGGTCGTCCCCGCCCCCCGATCCGTCGGCCTTCGCCCCGCCGGGTCCGCCGAGTCCGCTCAGGCCGCCCAGGGAGGTGGACACGGCCTCGGCCGAGATCTCGGGGGCGTCGACGTGGGTGGACGTGGTGACGGACGCCGCATCGATTTTGTTCGCGTTGAAGGTCTTGAACTTCTTCTTCTTCGTCTTCTTCTTCGCGAAGAATGCGGCGGTGTCGCTCATGATTGATCAGGTGACTGGCGACGATGTCGCGAGGGGAGGCACGCGCCTTGACCGACTATTTGACTCTGTTCGTTGGAGACACCGGCGCCGGGTGCGAGGTCCAACAAAAAGTGGCGGCAAAGTTTGTGGCAACAATCTTTGGCTTTGCTTTTGGCTTCAAGGCAATAGCAATGGTTAGGCTTTTTGGAGAATTGTGTGTTTTATTTCGAAACTATTGTATTCTATTAATGTAAAAGAGAGAGATTTTTGTGAATAATCTTACTAAAAACAATAATAAAGCGGTATTTAATGAATAATAATAAATCACAAAATTTAAATTTACGCATTTTAATGCTCCTACCAATGGCAATGGCCGAGCAATGACGCCGCGCGCCTCATTGCTTATCTTTGGCTCACAGCCACATATTTTGTTTGGCGAACAATCCCACACAGATACACTGAAAATAGGTATTAAATGCTATCGCCAAAAATCCTTCGTTCGCTCTGCTAAAACAAAACCGCGCGCATCTAATCTCCCGCCCCCCCCACCGCCGCCGCCGCCGCGCGCTAACCGCGTCTCCATCCGCCTCCAGCCTCGCTCCACACCCACCCTCCACCCTCTCTCTAGGTACCTCTACCGAGTCTCCACCGCCCCCCCGCGCCCAACGCAATCCAGGCTCATCCACTCCCCGCGCCCCGCCCCGCCCGCGGCTGTCCATTGTCCAGACGGAGACCAGAGTCGGGAGCGTCGTCAATCTTTGCAACGATATCATTGAACGTACTACCACCCTGTATGCAGCCAGCAGTCGAGCTGAAAAAAAACGACAACTAAACCATGACCAAATCTGTGAGTGGTTCATGCCACTGGTTCATTGGTTTTGCCTCGCTCGTGTCAGTACCAAGTGCCAGGTTTGGGCAATCGCACAACACATGCACAACATGGTTTCCTGCTTGTGCCCGTGCTCTACGGGTGGTTGCTTAAGACGTTGTGCCATCTGATTTATTGCAGGAAGCCGATCCCAGTGATCCCATATCTGATCTGCAGAGCCGTCTAAGGGATCTCGAGCTTTCGAAAGCACACAATGACGCAAGTGAGATTCTTAGAAAGGAACGCGCGGAAATGCTTCTCAGTCTACGCAAAATATCGGAGGCCATGAAGAAGGAGTCAGCGGGAGGGGGTGCGAGTAGTAAGGAAGTAGATGATTTGAGGGCGGAGAACGAAGAGTTGAAGAAAATTAATGCGAAACAACAATACCGGATCGAGCACTTAGTGCACAACTTGAGGGAACTGCTGGAGGCCCGGGATGAAAAACAATGATTGTTTGATAGGGATGATATGCCAATCAACTTCATGCCATGAAAGGTGTCTTTGGGCAGGAGCAAGGAATTGTGATCACTCTGGAGGCATATGCGATAGCTTAAATCTTTTGGGGGGGGGCAAGTATGGGACTGATTAAGGAGAAGCATTGAACTGATACTACAATGCCATCTTTCTGCACACAGGTCGCCTTGAGGTGAATTCGTTTCGCAAGATTGGATCAGACGGGCCTTGTCACTGGCTCATGCCTGGCATTATGGTTTAGAGGGGGGAAAGAGGTAGTAGATTTTGCACATATAATTTTGTACTCAATTTGAATTGTTTAGAGGGCAGCGAGAGACTCGGCGAGGAATTCGGAATTCGGGCACCATTCCTTGTCAAATTTTAGTCCTTTCATTCTTTTGCCTCCATAACCGCTCGAAATTGTCGAGTCTGAAGAAGGTGATACGTCCAGGATCCTACTTTCTTTCCAGTCGAGTGTCAGGAGACATTGAACCATCAATGCTGCCATGTCTTCTCGATTAATACTTCCTTGGTCACTGGCGGACGCATCAAATGGAGTCATTTGTGTGCCCTCAGGGACACGCGTCACTGCAAGTTTGTTGGAAATTCCCTTCTCGAAGGTATAATTGATATCCTTCGCAAAGGAGGAGTCAGTGCGAATGTACGTGTATGCAACACCCTCATCCTCAAGAATGTTCACAAAATCCATGGGTCGCAAAGTCCGATGCGTCTCTACCACAACAACGTGACAAATGCCAGCTTCCTTGCATGCCCGAATTGAATTCCTGAATATTGTTAAGTGAATGTCAGAGTCATTGCTCGGAACGTCGTCCTCCCAGGCACCGTATTTTTCATCCAAATAAATCTCAAATGTTTTGTCGTTGGGAGCTTTCTCGTATGTATTGAGAGTCACTGAACGCTTTTCTAATTGGTAAGCTGTCCCAAGAATTGCACCATCAAAACCTTTTACGCGTTCCTTGATATGAGCAACACTTTTGGTGTCAACCAAACGAACCAAATCCTCGCCTGCATAGGCAAGTTTGAATGATGGCCCGAGTACCTGCATGATCAAGTTGTTAGAAGGTAGATACTTTCCATTGGTGGATGGATTGTCCGATGCGTACCTTGTTTAGAGCCTCAGAACCTCCACTTGTGGAGAATATCCCACGAGGACTGGACCCAGCTGATATTCCTGTCCCATAACTGCTTTTTGGTGAGGAACGGAGGAACGACAACCAAAATAGGTGCAACCGCAAGCGAAACTTGACCTTACATAGATGCGGCTCGCTGCAAGAAGCCAAAAACCACGGCTCCGAGGTATCCTCCTGCTCCAAATACAGCAATCTTCTTCTTCTCAAACGGCTTCGCAGCACATCCCTTGGCCATTGGCACCATGTTGAGAGAGGACGTGCGATGGCATGTTGCCATGGAACTTCCCGCTGGAGCGAAAGCGGATGTGCCTGGCAACGCAATCGCCGCGACAGTTGCGCTAACAATTACCAGGTAGTGATATGGCGACATCGTTGCGTCCTCGGCCTGGCACCTGCCAACGCCCGCCAACGCCCGCCAACGCTGATTTGATTGCAAAGGCAATGAGATTTGGGGCGACAGTGCGGACTGTGCCTGTGCACTTCGTCGGACACTGACGCTGTAGTACGCTATCGGACGCTATCGGACGCTATCGGACGCTATCGGACGCTATCGGACGCTGTCGGACGCTGTCGGACGCGGACGGTGAAGACGCGGACGGCGACGGCGGGCGACGACGGCGGGCGTCGCGACGGCGACGGATCGACTTTCGATGAGTCGGCTTTGCGGCTGTGGACTGTGCGTGGACGACAAACGGCGCATGGGCAAAATAGGCCTGTATTTTAGGGCATTGGTGGGTCGATTGTGCGGGTGCGCCCATTTTCAATTTTCGTGTGATTTCTGATTACATGTACTATAAAAAAAATTATTGCAGTGGCGCCACATATTGCCCCACGCTAATATTGACGTTACAGCAACACACCGAACGGGGTCGAACTTAGCGATCATATTAACTATTATAATATGTTGTACTCTCGTATAATTATCGCTTAATATAACTCTGTTCGGTGTGTTGCAGATATATTAAACGTCCTGAGCCGACATAGTTTTTGGCGGGAATATATTTCGAGGTAGAATAGTACTATTTGTACGTGCAGCACTGTACTTGTACGTACAGTTGTATTAACCCGCCCTGCGGATATCTTCACCACTCTGAGCCGAAACACAGGGGGTTAATAATATGTGGCGGGACATGTATTATTACATTCGACATAAGTCTTTTGGCGTTCATAGCGCGCTTTGATAACCGAAATAAATGCTCTCTATCAGTCAGCCCGACGAGTCGCGCTTCCGCCTCCGTCCCGCGCCGGCCGCAGTCGCGCCCCCGCCTCCCCCGCCGCGTCGGCCCCGCCCCTCCGTCACCCCGAACGCCCCGAGCGCCGTCGGCAGCGTCGTAGTCGGGGGTCTGTCCAGGGGAGACCAAGGCCAAGGCCAAGGCTAGGCCTGAGCGCGGGCGAGGGCAAGGGGGGTGAAGTGGAGCTGACAACGCGCTGCGCATTGCTTTGTGGTACAGAGAAAGATGGGTAGTAGGTCAGATTTACCACTGAAATCCGTCACCGCGGCAGCCACTGCCGTCATCATCGCGAGTCTATTCTACCGGCAAAGGCATGCCATTGCATCTTCGTATCAGCATTATCGGGGCATGCGGGGGCTGCTGCGGCTGGTGTGGCTGGGCGATTTCCTCCCCTCTCACCTACGCCAATCCATGAGCGACTTGGATAAGGTGGACGAGCGAATGAAAGCGGCGGGGGAGCAGCTGGAGCAAATCGAGATCTTGGTCGAGACGGTTCGTTTGGACAGCGTGGATGGATCGACCACGCCTGATGTGACGAACGATGTCGATTACGACGAATCGAGAACTGAGCTGTTTCGACAATATCCGGAGCTTCGAACGAGGATAGGGATATTCAGCAACAAACTTGATACGTTGGCAGCAATGATAGATTCGATCAAGTCGTATTCAGATGAGGAAGTTAAGCGGAGGAAGAAATCACTGTCGAATCAAATTGTGGACTTAATGAATGACTTGGATAGAATGATCGCTTCATTGAATGTAGAGGCAAAGTGGTGATTGACAAACCCCGATTACTGACGCTCCAAGCTTCTTAGCTAATGCAAAGCACGGACAGCAGCTGAGTTTTACAAATTATTTTCGAAACAAAATAATATCTCTGCGACGGATGATTTGCAGCCAACTGATACAATGGACAATCCGCTTTCACCCTGGATAGATTGTCCCCCTTTTGCCATGGGAAAATCCTGAGTATTCTTTCAATGCGTTGGGGCAAACTGAACTTGTAGAAGCCTTGGGTTTAGCTGAGGTCTGGTGGCGCGACCCAGACAAAACAATTTTCAACTGGTGCTTTACACAACTTAGATGAAATACCTACTTACCTAGCTACTGTCTGTGTACTCAGTGTCTTGAGTTTGAAGCAAAAGTGCATGCATTATCAAAGCTACCAAAATCAGATTGACTTTCAGGGCAAGTTTTGAAAACATAATATTAATTTGGATAACCAAAGCGTGATAAAAAGACAGGGCATTGAAACAGAACGGATGACATCACACTGCTTAAAAATCCTGTACCATACCAGGGGTCAGCAAAGTATATTCTACCAGCATATGGCCTAGTAACTGTCTCTAGTTACAGTCAGGCCACGCTAATTAGTACCCGCAAGAATTTGTACTTTCCAGCATTCACACCACTAAACGCCCGAACACTGCCTGTTGGCGGAAATGACTCACTTACGTTAGTTTAGTGCTATTACCGTATAATAACACTGCATTGTACATACGTCTGGGCTCGTATATGGCCCTTCGCTAATTAGTACTTTCCCGCAGTTAGTACATCCAGATGCCGATACACCGGGGGTACTTATTGCTGTAGCGGCACTGATATTTCTTTTGGCAGGGGGGAGGGGGGGCAGTACCAGTACCAATTCTTCCGACGCCCTAGACTTTCTAGCATGTTGTCCCCGCATTGGCATTCATCATGGGCTTAGAAATGCTATACTAGGGGTAAGCATAGAAGATTCAAGCAGCATATGTCCTACTAACTGTCCCTAGGGAAGTTGTTTTCCTGGCTGGAACGGTGATGGACACTTTGTCAACGTAGGAATTCCAGTACGTGAATGTGATTTTTGTACCTTACGGTCGACTCATCACCGTATCGTGACTTTTTCAAGACCGACCTGGCGTGAAGACCGTTCGGGGCACGTGCGCCGCTTCGTTTCGCGGTCGTTCTGATCGCCTGCCCTCTTTGTGACGAGCCGCCGGAGCTCCGCAACATGCAGCAGCTCCTTCCAATCTGCCTCCTCTCCTGCTTCAGGGGTCGGCCTCAGGAGGTCCAGCCGCAACGGCTCCTCCTCCTCCTCCTCCTCCTCCTCCTCTTTGTCGAGCCTCGTTCTCCCCTCCCCGGCGCCCGCAAACGTCCCCCTTAGCTTCACAAGTCGTCCTCTTCCCGGGATCCGCGAGCGACGAGACACGTAGGCGTAGGATGTCCTCCAGGACCGACTCGCGCGCTCCTTCCGTGTTCCGGACCTCATGCAGGGCTTCTGCGTCACTCTCGTCCCCGCCCCTCCTCTCGCCTCCCGGGCCACGGGAAGCCGCTTTTGTCCTCAAGTCCCGGAGGCGCCGCGATCCTTTGGGTGAGGTCCGACAACCGGAACCGGTCCTCGAAGTTGTTGGAGACGTCTTTCTCCTCCTCGTCGTCCCGCCGCGCCGCGGCCCCCGCCGGCCCGAGCGACGTTTGATTGGCGAACTCTGGCCTCAGATCCTCCAGCCTCCGGGCCTTCTTGTCCCACGTCCGGGTGTCGCACCGCAAGGCAATGTCAAGGGACCGATAGCGTGCCTCGAAGACGTCCTTGAGGTCATCCTCCTCCTCGTCGCCATCATCTTGCTGCATTGATGCCGACCCACTGGCACCTCACATCTGAGCATCAAACTCCCGCCGCAGCTCCCCCAACCTCCGGACTTCTTTGTCCTGTGTTCCATTGCCGTACTGAGACGTGAGGTCCAGTGATCTCTTGGCTCCCTTCCTCCCTCGGCTTTGACTTCGACTTCAACGCGGCAAAAATGTTGGTATTACAGCAAAATTTAGGGGAGATTGGCCCCGATTGCAAGAATCTGCTTACCTTCTTCGCACGCCTG
>JALLPA010000268.1:0-17067 GCA_036939895.1 Thalassiosira exigua
CCAATTAGTGAGGCCCGGCTAGATAGGCCCGAGTCCCGCGGGAGCCAATGGTCTGACCCATGGGATTCAGGGACGTACCCACGCGTGGGCAAGACCTGCGTGCCCACCCGAATTCCAACACACCCTCGTAGACCATTGGGGAGCCCGCGGCAACTGGCAGCAGCTGCTGTTACAGCTCCTCTCTTGGTTTCCGCTGGGGGTGGTCGGGCGGGCTGCTGCATTCCGGCGAATCCGGTGACTCCAGCGTGTGCAAATAAATGGGACGAACTAGGCGGTGGTGGTGTGCCTCGTGGTGCTTGTTTGGGTAGTTACCAAGGTTCTTGTGCCCCGTGTGCCATCGCACGTCAAAGTACCCCTTCTCAACCTGGCCACAAGCATAAAAATATCTCATTTCCGTCATTCAAGAGCGCTGGCGTGTCACCGTCCCGTTCACAATTCCCACCGCCGTCTTGTTGTCGCAATGGATGGGCGTCGGCGGCTGTGCATTTTCGTCTTTGGACTTCCGTGGAAGACCACACAGTGTACGTGTCATTATTTTTTAAGCCGCGCAGGCGTTTCAAAAAAGCGGCCTCAGCTTCGGTCGCGTCGCGCTGCCCCAAGACTTCTGTTGCATTTTCGGTCAGGGTTCAGAGACTTCCGCCGGTTGAACCGACCGCTCTTCCCATCACTCTTCCAGGCTCTTCTTTCGGTCGCCTCCGGTTTCAAACCCTCCCTTCCTGCCGCTTCTCGACCACCATTTCGATCGCCTTTGGCGATTTGACCGGGGGAAGAATCTCCTTCCTCGTGGACAAAGCTGGTGGAGAGTCTTATCTAGTGTACTCGATCCAGGCCAACAACCCCGAGGCGAGTCGGGTCATTGCGATACGGCACAACGAATCCAGCGCCTTAGATGTGATCTGGACGAGCGATCCCATTCCATTCCGGGACGGATCGCAGGGATGCCCATCATAGGGAGCGAAGCAATGTGCGCGTGAACGGGACATCCAATCCTCGGACCCCACGGGACACTTCTTCGTCATCTCGTCTAAGGACAACGGTGCGGTGGTGTATCGATTCGACTCCAGCTCGGTCCCCTTGCGATCTGTCGTCGGAGGGGAAGAAGGCAATCGTGACGACGTCGTTATGCTGGGCAGCCTCAAGGACGGGGCCGACGCCGTTGACGGGGAGACGTGGCTGTTCCAGCTCCCCGCGGAGTTCGACTTCGACGCCGACCCCCGTGGACTTGAGCAACTTCCAGGTCAGGCTGACGGGGTCGGTGGGGTGGAGCACGGCGACGAGGCCGGCGCTGTCGAGGACGGGGCTCGAGGCTTACTTTGCCACTACGGGGAACCGGCTGACGGAGTGGAACCAGGGTGAGCGGGGGCCAAGGAGTTTGCGATCGTCCACGGGTCTTGGGCTTTGGGGGTTTCATTCCTGTCTGTCGTTTGAGGCAGTCGATCGCGTGGACCAGGGCCGGGCGCGTGGGCTTTGGCCAGAAAGAAAGAAGGAATAGAGGGAGTGCTGGACTCTATTCTTTAAGCATTCGTTGCTCGTGGCTTGGGTACCATGAGAGATTCCTCGATTGTTTGTTTTCATTCCTCGGTGCCCGTTGAAGCCAAGTTTCAGAGCACACGAGCAAGCCCTACAGGCCTGTTGAGCAAATTGCGATTCATCAACACTCTCGTCGTCGGCGTTCGATGGTACATAGAACGCTTGCCTGCCACCGCAAGGTACGGTGCAAGTTCGGGACGCCAAAGATTGTCGACATCAGATTTCGAGCAACAATCGATCTAATAATGTGCAACTTAAGCTAAGTGAAAGTAGACTCTGGTGGACTTTGAAATCGTACCCAGGAAACGCTCGAGACCCTCGGGCAATCTATCATTGACTCTCGAAAGTTATGGCCAAGAAGCTGACCGTGAAAACCATGACGGAGGCCGCGGCGAATGACACAAAGAAGGCCACAAAAGCCACGGGGGGAAATGCCACGGGGGGAGATGCCACGGAGACAAAGGCCGTGAAGGAGGTCACGACGAGCCGCCTTTTTGAACGAGAGGCTTTCGAAAGAGCCATGCTGCTTTGGAGGAGATGATTTCGAAGGGCGTCACTCCCTGGAAAAGCCATTCGATGTAAAAAAAGAGGCCTCTGACGAAGCTCGGAGAACGAAAATTGAATTTAAAATGAAATTTGAAGGTTTTATCTACTTGAAGCCATTCGGGGATTCCCCGCATTTTCGCGAAAGCAAGTGGAAAACAACAAGCATTTTTGGCTCAGGGATATCTTTGGGAAGGGATGCATCACATAGTGTCGAAGTGACTACTCTGTACGTATGCAACGATGTGATGAATGAGTCGTATGATGACATTTTGTGATTGTGCACAACATTTGTGACACCCATGGAATGCATATTGATTACACATCATTTATGAATTGATAGTGCATCTGTGTTCTATGGTACTCACATGGCACATCACAGGGCTAAATACTGCTGATGGAATGCAAAGTTGAAGATTGAAGAACTATGAGCTTCAGCGCCTATGCATCTGTGCGATTATGGAAATTATACACAACATTTTGGTACAAACACGGCTTTTATGGTATCCTCTGGTTAACAATGAGAATATCAGTTGGGTCATCACGTCTTTTGGAAGGGACAATTTTAGGAAACAGCTTTTTTGGGAGTACGTTAGAAAATTCTACAGCCCCCGGGCCGCCGACGCTCCGCGCTCACACAGCACGCTCGACGTCGTTGGTCGCCACTTCTGTCGTCCACCCAATTGATCCCGTCCCTCCCGCACCTACGTGCGGGCACCGGCGGGTCCATGGACCCGCATTTTGCCAGTAACGCATCCGCCCCAGCTCCTGCCGGCGCGGCCGCAGGCCCTGCTATTTCACATTCCTACCGGCCATTGTTGTGGTAGGGATGAGGAGCTAGCGCCGCGCTACTCACGCTCACGCCGCGTGTGACTTCGCTTTTCGTTTGAAGAAAAATACGAAAAACGAGCACCCCCAACAAATTGGTCGGACGCCCATCGCCAAGCTGTCGTTGGCCAGAATTCATCTCTCGGAAGCAAATAAAATCAATAAATTGTCA
Organism: Thalassiosira exigua; assembly: GCA_036939895.1. Taxonomy (NCBI): domain Eukaryota; phylum Bacillariophyta; class Thalassiosirophyceae; order Thalassiosirales; family Thalassiosiraceae; genus Thalassiosira; species Thalassiosira exigua. The sequence goes on from JALLPA010000268.1 coordinate 3,074, forward strand.
TTTTCTTTTATTTATACGAAATATTCTTGAATTGAAAAATATTGAGAAAATCCAAATATATGGTAATGAAGATTTCGATATAAAAACGCTCCCCCTAAACCAAAATGTTTTCATTTTAACGGATCACAATTCAGTACCACCTGGACCTAAAATATCGCTCAAATTAGTCCAAACGAACAACAAAGATCAACAATGACTGGAAGTACACTGGGGATACGGGGAACGTAGGGGGTACATGTTTATCATATATTCCGGATGATGCATGGCCTTGCTGATGCATGTCTCTTTTCTGTCTGGACCACAAGTTTTAGGCTTGTCTTAGCTATGATCACCCTGTACCTACCAATGTGAACATACATTTTATTCTGTTTAAGGCATCTAGGAGTAGAAGTCGTTCTACAGTTGACACACAGACACACAGACACACAGACACACAGATACACAGACACTATAAAACTGCATATTACTCTTTTCACTCTAACATCTAACCATCTCTCTTTGATGGTACGTCTAGTGGGAATTTGCAACGTCACTGAGATTGACACTGTACTTATGGAAAATCATGCAATATATGGAACAGTTTAAAGTTGTTGTTGTGTGAGCTGCTTGAAGCAGGTTCTATTGTTTGAGAAAAAAACATCAATGATTTTTCTTGACAAAAGAACACCCAAGGACTTGTTCCATACTTCAAGTGGATAGAATAAACTTCTTTCTTGAATTGCATCGACTTGGTTCCGGGGACTCTGAGCTCATGACGCACAGTCTTTCATCCCGTTGCATTATCACTCATCTTTTGTGAGCTACATATCACAAGCAATATCAAGCAGGTGGGAAAGTACAAGCTAGAGTTTCCTTGTGATACTACACTCACATAGGCCAATGTAATGCTACGGAAGAAATTGTGGTCAATAATACATCCATGGTTTGTTGGGGGGAAACAATCCTTTTCTATAAGGTTTGCTGTCCCTGCTTGGGTCCATCAGCCCAAGGTTTGGTCTAATGTGTCTTTTAGTACAAAATTTGACAACCAAGAAATTTGTTCTATCCACATTAGTCCCTTACCAACATGCAGCATTAGTTGGTGCATCACAGCTCACAATCTTCGTATCTTTTGCACATAAGCCAGGTCGAAGCTAAAGGCTCACCGAGGAAATCTATGATTCCCCCCCCCCTGTGCCCTCTGGGGGCGCCAACATTTTTTGGCGCCACTACCCCTTCTATTCTATGTTCAAATTGAGCCTCTACTCTGGACTCTGTGTAGCTGTGCCCACGACCAGAAGTAGAGGACACAGACACGAGTCATCGAGATTTTCGGCATGACGAATCCTTTTGCCACCACGAAGCTTGAATTTAATTTAGCCCTCGAAAAAGGTCCAAAATTGCTATTTTGGCCTGATTTTGGCGCCGATTCAAGTTTTCTTTAACCACTTTTTGCTGATTTGGAGGGACCCCCAAAATCTTTTAATCTTTTGAATACGATAATAAGAGAATACATACGTCCCATATGTACCGGAAATACACTTTACTAGATGGCAACGCACCGTTGCCCAACAGATGAAGGGAAAAAAATCTTTCTATGAAGATTGTAACGGATGAGGTACAAACCAAAAAGGATGGCGCATTGTATCACAACAACAATCATGATAGATGGTCATGCTGATTACCCCCCCAAAAGCCAGGAAAACAGGACAAAACGAGGTCAAGAGCCCGGAAAACAAAAAGAGGTCCTGAAATGGTAGTTACGGTTGATACGTACATCCCCTACCGCAGTTAAAAGATCAGATTACTGGTACGTAAGTACAAAGTACAAGTGCTTCATCTCTTGAGGCACATTTATTTCTTGTCTTGGTGTCGTCGTCGCACTTTTAACTTTTACAAGCTTCGTTTGGGCTTCCATATCTAAAAAATAACATCATTTTTCATTCTTTCTAAAATAGTATCTTTCGCATGCGCGCTCCGTCCTCGCCTGGTGCAAGTTCAGCCCATATTGCCGGAGGCACGCGCAAGCTTCGTTCGTGCTTCAATCTCTTGGGAATAACATCATTTTCTATTAAACAGTACCACATAACATCATTTTCTATTTCAACAGTACCAACGATTTATCACATTCTTTTCTCTCTACTATTGAAGGGGGAAGGGGGGGGAGCCCCCCCCCCCCAAGGACAAAGCATGACAATCTATCATGATTTTTTTTTATGATAAGTACAATTCTCTATCCTTTTGAGTTTGACAAAGCATGACCATCTATCATGATTGTTGCTATTATACAATACTCCATGCTTTTTGGTTTGTACCTACATCTGCTACAAGCTTCGTAGAAAGATTCGTTTCCATTCATCTGCTGGGCAACGCGTTGCCATCTAGTTGGTAATTTAGGCCTTCAGATGGCCCAAATTACCAAGTGATATACCAAGTAAATCACCAAGTTGAATAAGGGTGTGTAAAAATACTTGGAGTTTCCCAAGCCTCCCTTGACAGTCCCAAATCAAGAACAATGATGACAGGATTAAAAACCATTCAATAACATCATATCTAAGCACTGTTAACCCCCCCTCTAGTCAATACTAATAGTCATAGACACCAATATGTGACATTCAACATTCTCATCATCAACAAGTTTAGTCTTTTGGCGAAGTAAATTGGATGGCATTGCTTCAAAAATCAAAGTTCCAGTTTTGAGTAGGCTCTGGCCCTGCTATCAATGACGTGAACAGACAAACACGTTGGCTTAAGTTGTCCTTACACTTTGTTAGTGTGTTCTGTCTCATGTGGAGTAGCTTCCCGGCTTGTCACATAGAAAGGTTATCACCAGAATTCAAGTGATACATCAAAAACCGCTAAAGAAACTACCAAAATGACCTTCCATTTTGATCAATGGGATCACTGTTTTTGCAAGGAAGTTTGGACGGCTTATCCCGGTAATGGCAGCTGAAGATAGGCTCACGCGCACAACATGGCTGTACGAGCGCTGTATTGGTGCCTGGGGCCGCTCCTTGCCCGAGTATCCCAGCGGCCGTTTGTCCAATGCATTTGTCAGTTACATACCATTCTCCAAGCTGTCTGAGGAACAAAAGCTTATTATCTTTGTTTTCTGTCCATGACCTGTTTCCAGTTTCGATTGACGCAGCTTGTTTATTAGGAATGTATCAATCAAAGAGGTCAGGTCAAGTGCATACTACTTACATATGGAAAATATATGAGTTAGTTTCCCTCTTGATGAATTTCTTCATAAAGGCTCTGTTTCTGTGATAATGATAGCCTCCTGTGTAGAAGCCAACAATGAAAAGCGCATTTAGAATGAGAGAATGACGACGTACGATATGACAGGACGTGGCATCATCAAATACTCACCCGGAAACATGTCCGTGTCACGGTCAAACACTTTGACATTGAGTCCAAATAGGGAGCTGTGTTCGGCAAGCAATTGAACTATCACTTGCTGATGCGAGTCCCAAGTTATTATCAGGTCAGAATGGTACAGCAATGACGTGAACAAATATTGACTTCTTTTGTTCGCACGAACGTAGTAAAATCCAGAGTTTGCAGCGTAGGGAGCATATCTAACCGAGTTAGACCCATCGTGTTGAAACAACACGTCAAAGTGAGAAGTTTCAGAAGCCTTATCGTGGAAGTATTCCAATGGGTCCTTCAGCCACACCAGATCAACGTCTTGGAAGAGAAACAGTGTAAGGTGTTTTGAGGTAAGCACTTGACGGTCGAACATAACATATACATATTCTCACCTTGAAACAGAACATCATAATGAAGCATCAAGGGGTAAAGAACGCAGAGAACCTAAAAATGAAGCACAGAGGTGTATTAGCATAGAGCAGCTTTGAAGGTCGAAAGTCAAGAAATAGTTGGACTCACCTTGGCATACATCATTGCTTCGGTACGATACAAAGATTTCAACGTGAGTGTTAATCGATATAGAACGATCTACGCGAACAATTTGATCAACTCTAACTGCTAAACACTAACCTTTGAAGTTCTTATCTCCATACCGCCTTGCTTCACCACTTGGCAAAGGGCCCATGTTCTTATTGTGTTTTGGAACAACGGATACGTGTAAGTCAAAGCGGTGCGCAGCATTGGTCCCTTTTCTGGGAGCGAAGAACCTACCTGCTCATCATAATAAGTAGTCAATCCAAGGCCCTCAGCGAATTCCTTTGTTTCGACATCCGTTGGGAAGACCAGAATATTTCCAAGATCGAATCCCCTTCTTCGCGCCGAACACGCAAAGTTCATCAATAACGCGCTCTGGCCCTTATTGCAAGTCAGGACAACGACAGTATTATTCCGAGCAACCTTTTTGAGAATGGGTGTCAGATCAGCCAACACCGAATCGACGTTTTGAAAGAAGGTCCGAAGCATCTTCCAGTGACGCATGACGGGACTCCACTTTCCATCGAACGGCGGAGCGTAGAAGTTGGCCCTACCGCTCTTCGAGCCGCGCGAGGCGTATCCTCGACTGACCAGAGAGAGGGGTAGTTCGTCCCTAATGGAAGTGCTGGCTGTCGTGTTCACTTTCATCCAGCGCTGTATGTGAAAGCTCTCAAAGTTGCCTATGATTGCTGTGCACTGCCGAGTGTTGCCTGGATTCTCTGTAAAGATGACGTTCATTGCATCGCAGTTTTCCGTGGCGACTTTGGGGCTCATCAATGGGATTCCCGTTCCATCGTTGTATTCCACAGAACGAGTCAGCGATTTGTCTGTGTTTGGAAGTGAGTGCTTGCCATATATGATGATGGCATCTTCCTCCCCAGTGCCTTTCCCCTGGTCCAGCGGGTTCCCAAAGTCAAAGTAATCCTTGAGGTCATCCTTTTTTGCGCGGCCCAACCCATAGGCAAACTTTTTTGTTGTGTCTGGAAGATGTCTTGATTTGACTCTCGTTTGCTTTGGGCTTGCTCTCCTCTCCTTCTCCATAGCTTCTTCAAGCTCGGCCACTTTCTCCCGCACTTTCGATTCTATTAGTTTCTCCTCGGCCTCCTTGCATTCAGGAGCGGTGGCCATAGGTTTGACCAACCGATCTACGCCATGTGTTTGAGTGGAGTCAAACGATTGTTGGCCAAGTAACGAGCCAGCAAGGTAGCACGAACTGCATAGGAGCAACACAAAGGTGACATTTACTGCAATAAGTATGACCCGAGAGGCGGATGCATCTTTGATCGAGGCCGGTGTCATAGGTCGAGGCGGACGATGTGAAAGACTCATTGCTCATCCAACAAAAACACCAGAAGGAATAATCTCTCCTTAACTGTAGTATTTCTCAGTTATGAAGGAATGTGGCTAACGTGACCGAAACGGCCGTCTCGCGACGGTCGGTTGAGGTTGAGGGTTGGGCGATCAGCGATAAGACGATGCCGGTCGATGCTGTCCATGCAACTCTGGGAAGTGGAACTGCAGCGGCTGGAAGATAGGGTTGGGCAGTCTCCTGGATTTAGGATGCGGGGGCTGGGCTGCGGCTGCGGCTGCGGCTGCGGCTGCGGCTGCGGCAGGGGCAGGGGCAGGGGCACAGCGCGGCCGAGGAGCCAAGCCGACGACAACGGCGTTGCTTTGGCGCTGCTCCCTGCTGCTTTGGCTATGGTAGGTACTGTCTTTGTAATTCATAGACGAAGGGTCAGTGATAATAGCGAAAATAGCAGCGATTAATTTTTCCTAATAAGCATTGGTATTGGGTTTTCGCTAAATTCAAAACGCCGCTGATAGAAAAATCATTGAGATATTTGATTTTCAATACAAAGCCTGATGAACTTAATTAACAGACGAACAACGACCAAACGCCTGGCGCCGCGCCGGAACGACCGACCCTCCTTCACCTTCATTCGACCACCCTCGGTCACCCAGGCCCAGCCTGGCAGGAGCGCAGCGCGCAGCAGCTCAGGTAGGACGGCCGTACCTCTCGCTATACCCGTCCCGCTCGCGGCCTCCTCGGGTATTACGACAGCTCGCGCTGCCTGCCCGCCCACCTCCACCTGCACCCGTCCTGCCGTGGCCAGCGTCAGACTGCAAGTATCTAGAGTTGTTGACCGACAGCCATTGCATTGCAAAGCCAGTTAATCATGAATTTCAGCTCTGGCTACGGCTCACCACGAGCGGCTTCTCCGCCCCTATCTTACCATTTTCTCCCGAGACAACGACTCGATACGCTGCTATTAGTGCATTCGATCTCCTCCTTCATAATCGGTGGCATTGGCTATCTAAATCCATCGACCGGGATACTATTTTTCAGCATGGAAACCGATCGAGAAATCGGCGTGGGGAGGATATTCACCAGGCTTCTCTGCTCCTTGATTTTTGCTCAGGGGATCATGATATGGAGGGCCCGCAAAATACACGATGGGGAGGTGAAGCGGGCATTCATTTTGGCCTACTTCGTATGCTTCTTATTCTCTACGATTGCGGTCATCCTTGAACATTTATCAAACCAGGGCATAGTTGAGGGAAAGTTCTTCGGCATAATGAAGATCATTATGTTCATGGCGCTGACAGCTGGGTACGGCTGGTTCACCTTCTTTCAAGCCCCCGTAGTTTAGTGAGTATTGTTGGTGATCGTTTGCTTTATGGCCCTTCATTTCGGATCGTCAACATTGATACTGGAATTTGTGTTATCACTCGCTAGTTCACTATCGGGTGCGCATTCATATCGACACTATCAATGATGGTTGAGGTCGATGTCCTGTAGCACGCTTTGTGTATGCCAGCGAAGCTGTCTCGAGAAGAAGGGGAAAAAAAACTGCTGAAGACTTCTCGGCTCCGACAGAATCTCACATTCAACACTGCTAGTTAGTTTAGTGTTGTGTGAAAGTGAGATGGTATGGGTTGAGGAATCATGATATCAGTGCGTTAGAAGCGCACACACAACAAATATGGACAGAGCTTAAAAAATTCTATGGCAGGGTGTTGCGGAAATCCTCGATGTTCATGGTCTTGTTCAGAGAGTCAGCTATGTACTTGATTTCTAGGGGTCGATCAGGACGCGTACTCGATTTCATAGAGCTTGACAAGCAGGAGTAAGTCCTCATACCAAAGTCAACAAGGAAATTTGAACTGATGATGGCAGGTAGGATGAGACTGAACAGGAATCTTTTGTTAAGTAAGTATTAAGTTTGCTTTTACATCCATATGCATCACCCAAGGACAAGTATCGTAACACGGGCATGAGAAAAGAAAGGGAGCAAAGTGTTGTTAACACGAGAACTGCTGTAAGTTTGTAATGAAATTGCATGGATTTCCACCAATTTATTACCAGAAGATGACCTCCTGGGTCATAGACAGTTGGTTCTGTCCGAAAGGTACTGCAGTAGTTAGACAAATCCTAGATTTGATCGGGTTTGCCAGAGGCCAATCACAGAAACATGGGAACAAAGTGTGTTTTGTTTTGTCATTACGAGCCTCTGACTATGGCGAATTAGTTTTATCTCATAAACTAACGCTAACAAATGGACTGGTCTTATTAGTATTCAATGAAAATGAACTCGTGCACCAACAGTCAACATTCAATGTTGCTGTCTTCGGGATAGTAACTCCTTGCGCCCTGGAAGCAACATCCTTGAAGATGATGATAGATATGCAACTTACAAACCGAGCCCAGCCACAGGTGGATCACAAGCCCAGCAGAACCACTCCTCCAGACCCTCCGCAGCTTTTTCGTCAAAGCCAACGCATTCCTGAGCAACGTTATACCAAGCGTCACATCCCTCGCATTGGATCCAGAATACTTCGATCGGATGGGGGTGAGTTTTTCCACAAACACATCCAAGCCAGGGATTTTCGTCGCCTCCTGCACCGTCATTTTCCTGTTCAGCGCTACTGGTTGACAAGTCATCACCCATGACTCTCACATCTGAAGATTTTGCTTTCTTTTTAGTGATACTCGAGCTGACATTTGCAGCGGAAGCTGTCGATGTCAAACCCAATGTGAGTTTTGAGTGTAGCCTAGAAGTTGTTGTCGCCGATTTATCAGGCTCCGTGGATGTGCTAAGCACGTCACTTTCATCTTCGATGAGTTCTTCGAGTTGTTTCTGGTACCAACTTGAAACTCGGGGTCCACACTTGAGTTTTGGAGAAGGCTCAACTGTCTTTGGCACAGACTTGGCCTCTTTTACCTGAGAGTTGGAAGAATCTACTTCACACGTTCGTCGTTTGAGACTCATGGGGTCACCCTTAGTCTCTCTTGCCTTGGGGTTGGGACAATCCTTTTTGTCAAGTGGCCGGGTATCCAATCGCTGGGTTTCACTCCAGTCATTCTTGTTGGGATAATTGGGTCGGTCATTTCTACTGCCGTGTTTACCACTCCCTTGCTTCAAGCGAAGGCGCTTGCGTGGACAGTTAGAATCGTGATGATGAATATCGTTGGATCCTGTGCGAAGCTCATGTAGGCACTTTCTGCAACCCGATTCAGCGGCCTTCGACAGAGGCACCTTGTGAGGTCTGCGAATTTCCTGCTTCGCAATTGGCGCTTTGCTAGGCACAGTAGTTTCCTGAGCACAAACAATCTTGCTGGGTTTCGCCGCAAAATCTGAAGGTAGCTTGGGTGCATTGTTTGTCTCTCTGCAATCGGCATCATCAGATACAGATTCACCCTCCTTGCTGCTCTCATCGTTTGCATCGCTTTCATCCTCGCTTTCGTAACCATGAAGGTAATGAGACTGACCTTCCTCTCCAAGTCCGTCGTTGGGGCAGGGTTCATTCTCAAAACTAACCCGTTTCCTTTTGAGAGGGGCATCACAGGCGCCTATGTCGTTCCAGTCCATCGCGAGGTCCTCCATCGTGACACAATCTCCAACCCCCGCGGTGACGGACTTGAGTACGTCGAACCTTGCAACCACCATCATCAACTCAGGTCCACATACGTCAAGATCAATCTGGAATTCTGGCATGGTCATGTTTCCGACGCTCTTTCCGTTGATGCAAATGATCATGTCGTGCTGCTTGAGGCCAGACGGTGAGCCTCCACCCGACCATCCTGAAATATCTTCCTGGACTCGCCATACCAGCAGCACCAAAAGGCAGTGAGTTTCAGCGGGAGATACAAAGGAATTATGTACCCCAAAACACACTACACTGGTACACTCACCGCAGCCTCAGCAGAGGACATTGGCTCAACGCTGTCGACCAAGCAAGCGCCGCCGAACTCGTGCAGCCTCGTCGTGAACCCCCAAGGTCTCAGCCCCATCGGGTCCCTCGTCATCCGGAGGACACTGTAGCCTCCTCGGGCCGGAGACCTGTGCGTGGCATGATACGGCGAACCATCCTCAAGGGGGTTGGCCGCGAATCGCTGCGGGATGCCGCCGTCTGGTCCCCGGTGGAGCAGGCCGAGGATGTCCGCCCCAGTCACAGACTGAAAGGGGGAAACGATCACGAGGTCTCCCTCCTCGTGTCCTACCTTGCCCCAGGGGTTCGGACATGGAACCCAGCGAGAGCCGCGCGGTGCAGGGACGGCCTCCTCGAGCTGGCGGTCGGCCTCCGATACGAATTCCTGAATCCAAGATGGCAAAGGGGGTGGGGGCGCATGTGGCCGCGCCGGAAGTTTTTTATCCTTCCACTTCTCTGACCGAGCCGTTGCTGGGGATGGGGTCAGGTGACGAACGCGAGGTCGAACGGCCTTAGAGGCTTTAGATGTGTTCGCAGGGGCCTTTCCATGTGAGTTGGATCCAAGAGATGTCCTAGCAGGAGCAGAATCAACTTGCTGGCCCCCGCGGGAAGGACCCTGGGGCGTAAACTGTGGCTCCTCTGGAGTTGCCTTTTTCCGAAGCCTTGGGCAGAAGCCATCGTGCTTCGTTGTCGGATCCTCCTTATCCATCTGCCATTCCCGTGTACACTTGCGACACCCTGCCTTGGCGGCGTTCGCAAGGTCGTCTCCTTTTTCTTCGTAGCGATCATCATCGTGACCACCGTGCTCGTCATCGCCATACTCCTCCTCTGGAAGGCCAACCGCCCTCCTTTGCTCCGCCTTCCTCTTCAATTTGTAGTTCCACCGATTCCTCACGTCGTCACATGTCCGCCCACCCCCCACCTCTTGCGCTATCGCCTTCCATCGATTGCCCCATTGACTCTGAAGCTTCTTGACCAGCTCGTCTTCATCCCAGGTCCATTCTCGCCGCGATGTGGTCTGGCCTCCCCCGTTGCTGTTGTCGCTGTTGTTCCCGTATCTGGCCTCGCCACTGGCCTCGCTGCTGCCCTCCTCAGTCTTCTTGTGGAGTTTGCTCAGCGGACAGCTCAGACAGTGGTGCCGCTTCGTTTTCTCGCAAGTACGGAGCTCTGCAATGCATTTGTGACAGCCAGATTGGGCGCCGTCAGACACCGTTGGTACCTTCCCAGAAGAACCTGAGACAGGCTTCTCGGGCTTGCCATTATTGCCCTCACCAGGCTTTACATTTTCGTCTGCCCTTTCAACAGTTTCATCAGGGCAGGAACCATGACGACGTGGCTGTACCCGCCGCTCCATTTCCAGCCGAGCTCCTCGCCTCTTCCTTTGCCTTTTCTTACCACCCGGCTTGGGCCTTGACTGATTCAACAAACCCAGCTGGGCGAGGCGCGCCTCGTTCCGCTTGATGTTCCGTCGGCGCGCGCGCTCGTACTCAGAGAGGGGGCGGCCGTCCTCGTCGACCTCTGATCCATTGTCTTCTCCAACATCCTGCCGTTGGCCTTCCGCCTCGTTGTCATCACCATACTCTCCTTCATCCTCGTCCACGTCCTCATCCTCGTCGCTGGGACCTTTTTCGTTGCCCTGCTCCGTTTCCTCTTCTTCTTCCTCGTCTTCGTCCACCTCTTCGTCCTCCACCTCCTCTTCCTGCGCGACTTCCAGATCCTCACCCTTCGTCGGCGAGATGTAATCCACATGGGGCGAGATGTATCGCTCCTCCACATCCCGGGCCCTCGTGGGTCCCATGGGCACGACGTACCCCACGTCGTAGACCCTAGGCGAAGGCTCCTCGTTGTCGCTGCCGTCGTCATCTTCGCCCGCCCCCACTGCTGTCTTCTCGGTCGCCACAGGATTGGCGCGCACCGCGAGCACTCGCGCCACGCCCCCCGGATCGTTCATCTTCGCCCATTGCCGGTCCGCGACGAGGACGAGGGATCCCACGGCATAGGGCGGTCCGGCGCCGTCGCCTATGTTGGCGCTGCCACTGCCACTGCCGCCGCCACCGCGCGCTACGCCGCCGGCGCCGCAGGCGGGAGGGGGCGTCCTCTGCCCCGCGCCGCTCGTCCTGGGACGGGTGCTCGTGCCCGCGGCGAGGCTCGGGAGGCTCGCCTGGCTCGACGACGGCGTCGGGGAGGCGTCCCGTCGGCGGGTCGCCCGGGCCGAGCCCTTCGCCCGTCCTTCGTCTCCGGCGTCCTTCTCGCGTTTCGCCTTCGTCGGATCGTCCTTCGCGCGCTTCGTCCCGCCGGCGTTCTGGGCCCGCTTGCATCCGTTCTCGTGCGACAAGGTCTTGTCGGGCCTCCCGGCGTCGAACTGCTTCGCGCAAGCCCGACAGCCGAGCAGGTTCCCGTCCACGACCAAGTTGAGGATCTCGTAAGATCCGGAGTCGTAGAAGTCGGGATGCAACGGACACAGCCCGTGGTGGGGCAACGACATGGAATTTTGAGACAGCTGCGTGAGAGGAGGATGGGAGTCCATCCGGCAACGACGACAGAACGGCGCCGAGGGAGGTTCGAAGTCGGGCGTCTTCGATCGGGCGCACTTGGCCGAGTTGCGCGTGGACATGAAGTACTCCTTGAACTCGCGCAATCGCTCCCGCTTCCCACGGCCGTGCGTTCCGACGGCCGAATCTCGAGTCGCCGGGGCCCGATCCCAAGCCCGTCCGCGTCGACGTTTGTCCTTCGCCTCGAGTTCGAGCCTCGGAGCCTCCTCGGCGACGGCGTCTCGTCCGCCCTTCCCTCGTCCTTCGTCCGCGGGACCTCCCTCCCTCGCCTTCTCCCTCGCGGCCTCGGACCCGCCGCCTTCCTCGCCTTTGCTATCTTTGCCGCCCTTGTCCTCCTCCTGACTCTCGGGCCCCTCCGCCGTGGCCGCCTTGGGAGCGGATGCCGCGGCGTCGGCCAAGAGGTTCATCCGCAGCTCGGCCCCTCCCTCCTGCGATCCCAGCTGCGACAGTCGATCGAGGGTCTGGGTCGCGGGGGATACCGGCGAGAGCATCGGCATCGGAGGACGTCGAGAGGAAGCCACAGAGCGAGGCTTGCCTCCTTCGTCGTTCTCGATGGCTTCGGAGCCGCCGTCGGACGCGCCGTTGTCGTCGTTGGAGGCGGCTTTGCGGTCGTTCGCGTCGTTGCCGGCGCCATCGCCATCGTCGCGGTATCCTCCGCGGCCGCCGTCGTTGCCCTCGGCGAGCAGGTCCACGGAGCCGTCCATCGTGGTGGCGTCGGAGTCGTCGCCGCCGTCCATCCCGTCCTCGAACCGATCCGTCCGGTCCGAGCGAGAGCGAGAAGTGCGCGAGATTCGACGCGAGCGCGGATGCGAGTCGCACCCCGTCGAGTCCCGCGGAGGAGGCGACACGCCCCGCTCTCCTCCTCCGACCGACGCCGCCTCCCGAGTCCCGCCGCCGGGCGCGACCGAATCCACCGCGACGGCAGCGCGATCCGCGCGGTCTTCGGAAGCGACGGCGGCGCGGGCCGCGGCCGCCGAAGGCGGCGCCCGTTCGTCGAAGTCGCGCTGCGTCTGAGTCCCGCGAAATTCGAAGGCGCCGTCGTCGAAGGAGTCGTCGAGCCCCGCCCCCCCGCCGCCGCCGCCTCCTCCTCCTCCGCTGCCGCTGCCGCCGACGCCGACGCCGACGCCGCGAGGAGGGCGTCCGACGCTTCCGGGGGGAGAACGGATCGACGAACGGAACGGAGTCGAAAGCGAGAAGATGCCCCGGGGGAGGGCGCGGGCGTCGGCGTCCGCGCCGTGGATCCGCGGCATGGCAACGTTAACGACGCGACGTCGGTGCGAGCGATGCGCTGCCGTGTAGCGTGCGCCCCGACCGACGCCGACCGCCCGCGGACGTTCGACGATGCGGACGACGAATAGGACAAGCGGAGCAGGGAGGGGGGCGCCGCCGCCGTTGGATTTGTGACCGCGTCGGCCCTGGCCCTGCGGCCTGCATGCCGCTAGTTAGTTGGGGGCGGGGCCGTTGCGTGCGCTGCCATCATTCGACATTGTTCGTCATTGTTTTCTGTTGGTTCCGATTTGGCGAACGATACCGAGAAGTAAAGATACCAGATTTTGATTGTACGCAAAATAAACATGGGACCCAGTATATTTTCCCAGGACATCGGAAATCGTCTCTATTGGCGATAAACTATTCGCCATGTCGGTCGCGCCCAGCCGGCCGGCCCGCGCCATCGCATCCGCGCAGATCTGGGGGTTGCCAATTGCCCACACCAGCAGGTCTGCTCTCTCCATCATACTTTCCCACCGAATTACCCACATTGCCTTAGAAAACACATGTATGTACATGGATGAAACACAGGGCGTTCCTGACACTGACCTAGAAAACACAGGGCGTTGTTTTTTAGAAAAAGAAGGCCCTACGTTTTCTAATACAATACTGTCCGCCCACCATATTATCAGCACCACCATCCATCATCCATCTCGCACTTGCCGCCCGGCCCCACGCCCCATTCTCATCGTCTCTATCCTTTTGACACATCTGATGCCCCCGACACAATCACCCTCATCACCCACTCCCTCAGATTGACCCGTCCAGCACGTCCGCTATGCTACCGTGTCGTGCGTTGTGTGTAGGTGCTGGCAGGGGTGTGCGCACAGGAGGGTGATTTCTTTGCAAAACGACCGATGACGGATCTCCGATGCGTCATCCCTACACTCTCTCACGTCAGCGTCTTGCACCGTGAGGCCAATTAACATGAGCCCCCCTATGCCAGAAGATAGTGATGATGAAATGATGATTGGCTGGGACCGGACTGAAGGTTAGGAATCATCGGATGAGGAGGACATGTCAATTTATTTTGAGAAGGACTCAGAGGAGAGTGAGATGAGTGAATCTGAGTGAGGA
>JALLPA010000269.1:0-17036 GCA_036939895.1 Thalassiosira exigua
GCAACTCTGCACACCAACGCGATAGAATTTTCATCCATCTGGTACAAAAGGTAACAATTTTACTGCAAAACGTTACCAATTGCTTGCTGCTCAATTTTAGCCTTCTGCAGCCACCAAGCTTCGACAACGGAGTCATCGCCCAACAGACGTCCGAAACCTTCCGAGCTGCCGCCCTCGTAGCAACGTATCATCCCGGCTTTCGGCATTTCCTCGTACGAACAAAAAATGAATCCCCCGACACCCTCCTGAACCGTCGCCTTGCATAGATCCGCGCCCACCCCTTGTGGCCGAGAGGGATCCGAGACGAGAACGTCGTCGTCCCATCGCGTCGGTGTCGGACGGGTCGCCCGACGCCCCCCCCCCCGCGATCGAGAACGCAACCCGATGCACAAACAAGGACCCCCCCGTACCATCTTCTCCGGCACGTTCTTCTCCGCCGGACCCTCGAGAAGTTCCCTCCCGAGCCGTACGTTCGTCGAGAGCCCCCCGACGCCCCTCCCCCCGTCCGCCCGGCCCCCGCGACGGCCCTTCGCGATTCGTCGTCGGGTTCGCGTCCCTCCTCCTCCTCGCGTCGACAATGTCACGCCGGAGCCTTGCCCTCCGCCTCCTCGTCTCGAGCGGGCAGAGACGATCGGGACGCCGCAACATTTTCCGCCCCGATGCTGGGAGAAATCAAGACCGGCTTGCGTTCGCTGCATGCCGGTAGGTGTGGCCCTGGGTCCCGGGGGTCCCACCTCCATTATCCTCCGCCTACCTACCCATACCTACAGTAAGCCCCAGCAGAGAGATATTAGACAGAGGAGGTAGGTAAGAGATAGAGTCCCCTCCGCGCCATTTTTCACTTCCGCGCCAAACGGGAACAGCGATAGTATAACTACGTTGACTCGAGCAACATCTCATAAAACATCGCTAAATCCGGCGCATCGCGGCAATCGGGATTCCGAAAACGGGCGCGATACGAGCAATGACGCGCCTCGCTCGCTCCGCCCGCTCCCGTCCCGCCAGAAACGAAGCCGCGTCCTACCTCGATGGGCACAGTAGGAATTTCAATACGGCGGGGGAGACGGCGAATGCCTCCGTCCGATCGCCGTTCGGACCGACTGCGCCCCCGCGCGGCGCGCTGCTCTAGCCCGCCGAAAACGACGTCGATCGACCCCTAACACTCCCCTCGCCCTTTTCCCATCGCCCGTGCGTCTCGCAGGCTCCAAATCGAACGCCGTCATTGTTCAATTTCCGCGGTCGGGACCATAAGTAGGTAGGCAGAGACAGGTCGACGACGACGCCGTCCCCACGGTGCGGCCGCGACGCTCTCTAGCCCCCCTCCCTCTCCTCCCTCCCTCCTGCGCTCCCTCCCGCTCTCTCCCCCTCTCGGCCTCCCCCCTTCTCGTCGCCGACACACGTACAACCATGTCGACCGCCCGATCCAAGTCCGCCGCCCGCCGGAAGCAGGCATTGTCGCGGTATCGCTCCGCCCGCGATCAATCCTACTCCGGCGCCAGTGCGCTGGACGACCTGGGAGAGTTCGAAGAGGACGACGTCTACGAGGAGATGAACGAGGAGGAATACAACGATTACGCTAGGGCGAAAAGGGAACGGGAAGATTTCGTGGTGGACGACGGTGAGTCGCGCGAGAGAGGGAGGCGGGAGGGTGTCATTGGCAGGGAATGGGAAGGTCGGCGGAAGAGGGGAGGGGGCGTCATTGGCGGCGTCCGGAGGGCGAGTGGGTCGCCGCTCTCTGCGAGGCGGGGGACTTTAGCGCTCAACGTCGCGTCATTGGTAGAATGGCGTCGTCGGTTCAGAGGGGAGGACGGCGCCGTTTTCGGCGCGGTGTCCGTGGTCGCCGCTGGCTTCGGACTTTCTGCTCCGAGACCAGGGGGGACCTCGACCAAGGCTCTGCGCAGGCGATGAATCGTCGCTCTGGTTTAAAGATCGCGAAAGGGGCAGGAGCGGCAGTCGCGCGGCGCTTGACGCCCGCCGTCGACGGGCAGACGCGGCGCGGCGCGAGCGTCCCGAGCTAGCGATGGTCGGATGCCGCCGTGGCGTCAACGCATCGCGAGCGACTTCGACGGACGGGGCGCGGGGCCGAGCGGCGGGGGGGGGGCGCAGTTCTCGGAATTTTCCCGTCGTCGAGAGTCTCGGCACGACGGCAGCTCGAAAGGTACCCCGCACCAGGACCTGACTCGATGTTTCGCGGCGTTGGAAGACCGGCTCTTCTCTGGTTTCTCTGGTCGGCGCAGGGCCAAGGGCGGAGGCGTGGCATCGAAGCGGCGGGAGCTCGAGAGGCTGCGCATCCCTCGGACCCACTTCCTTTCAGGGTCGGATCGGGGGCCTTCGTCGATGCGAAATCTCTCAAAACCCCATCCACAAACAGGTTGCCGCGACAACTGTGGACAAAGGGAGTTCAGTCCGTTTGTCGGTCGTTTGCGGATTCAGCCCTTCGTTCGGGGCCGACCCACCCTGCTTTTTTGTAGATCGCACGCACGGATCGCTCCAAGAGTGTTTTCAAGCAACGCTCTGACGTCCGTTTCGTTTGCCTCCCCCCTGCTCTGCTACGTCATCGCGCACCTCGTCCCCCCTTCGCAGACGGCATCGGCTACCACGACGACGGCGAATACGACGTCGGCGCCCTGCACGCCGAGAAGGGATCCGTGCCCCCCGCCGGCGCCGCGGCCGCCGCCGGAAGCAAGAAAAAGAAATCCCTCGCGGCCGCGGCCCTCAAGAAGGCCCGCAAGAACAAGGCCGCCGCGGCCGCGAACGCCGCCGCCGGGAAGGGAGGGACCATGTGGGACTTCGTCAACAAGGGCCTCGCGGGGCCGGAGGCGGGCCGAGTCCAAGGCGGTGGAAAGCGCAAGGGCGGCGGCGGGAAGGAGCGCGATGGGCGGGGCAAAGGGGGGGACGAGCTGGACGACGAGCTGGACGACATGATCGACGCGATGGACGACGCGCCGGAGCCGAGCCGGAGCCGGGGGAGGTCGATTGGAGGAAGGCGCTCGATTGGGAGCCGCGGCGGGAGGCCCGAGAGCTCGCGCAAGAGGCGCGCGTACGGGTCCCGCGAGCCGGTCCGCGGGGGAAGGGCGTCCTCGGCCTCGGGGCGGAGGAGGCGCTCTCGCGAGCACCGATCCGGGGAGCCGACGACCGAGCGCTACCGCGAGGACGAGGACGAGGACGTGGACTTCGGAGGGGACGGCCGCGACGTCGACTTCGGAGGCGACGACGATGGGGCAGACGTCTTTGGCAATCACGACGATGACGACGAGGAAGAGGAGAAGGTCGCCGAGGACGCGCCCGAGGCGAAGGATGCGGAAATGGAGGAAGCGGAGGAGGAGGACGGCGTCCGCGACGACGAGAAGCCGGAGCTTCCCTCGGTCACCCAGGAGCCCGTCGCTGGCGAGGGCAAGCCGGCGAAGAAGGAGGAAGAAGCGGAAGCGGCGGTTCCCGTCGAGGCGCCGCGCCCCCGTCCCGGCCGCCTGGCCGGCCGCCTCGCCGGCAAGAAGAAGGAGGCCGAGGAGAAGAGGGCGGCCGAGGCGAAGAAGGCCGAGGAGGCCATGAAGTTGGCGGAGCGGAAAGAGGCCGAGAAGAAGGCGAAGGAGGCCGCCGCCATTGCCGCCAAGGGAGACGACAAGAAGGGCGGCGCAAATGGGATCGCGCTGGACGCCAGCTCGGCCAGCTTCCAGCTTGCAAACATTGCGGCGGCGGGCGCGGTCCGCGACGGCGGCAGCAAGGACTTGGCGAGGATCGTCCGTACGGAGGAACCCGCGGAGGCAATGGAGGTAGAGGGCGAGGAAGAGGAGGAGAAGCCCGAGCCTCGCAGTTACGTGGATCTCTTCTGGCTCGACGCCCACGAGCGCAACGGCGTGGTGTCCCTCTACGGAAAGGTCAAGGTTCCCGTGGACGGCAAGGGGAAGGGCAAGGACAAGGGCAAGGACAAAAGCGAAGAGGCCTTCGTCTATCAAAGCTGCTGCGTCGTGGTGCCGGGGAACGAGCGCAACCTCTTCGTCCTCCCCCGGGTCCTGCCGAAGGATGGCGACGACGACGAGGAAGACGAAGGCGAAGACGGCGAGCGGCAACGTCGTGCCATCGGAGACGTCTACGACGAGATGAGGTCCGTCCTTCAGCCCTCGTGCATTCCCCACGCCCAGGGGGCGGCCTGGAAGGCCAAGCCGGTGACGCGCTCGTACGCCTTCGAGGACCCTTCCATCCCCCGGGGCGAGTGTCAGTACCTGAAGGTGGTGTACGACGGCAAGTATCCGGTTCCGGACCGTCGCGTCTGCGTCAACGGAGGCGAGACGTTCGAGAAGATCCTGGGGGCCGGGGCGACCAACCTCGAGAACTTCTTGGTGAAGCGTCGCCTCATGGGGCCGGGGTGGGTGCGGATCTACGACCCCCAGCCCGTGGCGGGGGGCGACGTCAGCTGGTGCAAGTGGGAATGCGTCGCGGAGGGTCCCAAGGCAGTCAAGCGGCTCGACCTCGCGACGACGCCGAGCGGGACCAAGCCCGTCGTCCCCCCCGCCCCGCCCGTGTCCGTCGTGAGCTTGAAGTTCAAGACGGTCGTCCATCCCAAGACGGACCAGCTGGAGATCCTCTGCGCCTCGGCCGTGTGCCACGACCGCGTCCTCCTCGACGCGGCCTCGGACGAGTCCGAGCGACGCATGACCCAGCTGACCGTCGTGCGTCCGCTGGACGTCGACGGCGCCGGCGCCGCGGCGCGGTTTCCCCGGGACATGGAGAAGGAGGTCAAGGCGGGCATGCCGGGGTTGCAGAAGAGCCCGAACGAGCGGGCGCTGCTGTCGCGGCTCTTCGCGCAGATCGGAAACTGGGACCCGGACGTCGTCGCGTCGCACAACGGGTGGGGCCACGACATCGACCTGCTGTTGAGCCGGTGCGTCGAGCACAAGGTGCACTTCTGGAGCAAGATCGGACGGCGGAAGCAGATGAAGCTCCCGAGTTCCTCTCAGTTCGGGTACGGCAGGAGTTGGGCCGTCGAGCAGGCCCTCGAGGGACGAGTGCTGTGCGACACCCTCCTGAGCGCGAAGGAGTTCCTCTCCAAGGAGACGACGTACGCCCTGACCAACCTGGCCAAGACCCAGCTGAAGGTCGATCGGCAGGAGATCGAGCAGGTCGACGTCCCCCAGTGGACGCGGACGGGAGAGCACTTCGTCCGCCTCGCGCGACACACGCTCAACGACGCCCGGCTCGTGCAGGGACTCATGTTCAAGCTCCAGGCGTTGCCGCTCACGAAGCAGCTGACGAACATCGCGGGGAACCTCTGGAGCCGCACGCTCAAGGGCAACCGGGCCGAACGGAACGAGTACTTGCTGTTGCACGAGTTCCACGCGCTCAAGTACGTCGTGCCGGAGAAGCGCACGAAGAAGCAGCGCGAGGAGGAGACGGCGGGAGGAGGAGGGGACGAGGGCGGCGCGGGAGGAGGGAGCGGAAGCAAGAACAAGCCGAAGTACAGCGGCGGCCTGGTCCTGGAGCCCAAGAAGGGCCTGTACGACTCGTTCATCCTTCTCTTGGATTTCAACAGCCTGTACCCCTCGCTGATCCAGGAGTACAACCTGTGCTTCACCACCATGGAGTGGGCCAAGGGCGCCGGCGCCGCGGCGGACGGCGAGGAAGGCGGCGCGACGCCGCGGGGCGACGACTTGCCGCCCCTCCCGGACGAGAGCTTGGAGAGGGGGGTCTTGCCGAGGGTGATCAAGACGCTCGTGGATCGGCGCAGGAACGTCAAGAAGCTTATGAAGAACGAGAAGGACGGCGACAAGAAGGAGGAGGTGAGGCAGCGATCGGTGGAAGGCCGACGCGTCAGAAATTTTTCTCACACTGCATCGCTCCACCCCCACTTCCTCTCTTTCTTGCCCATCGGACAGCTCAACATCCGCCAGATGGCCCTCAAGCTGACCGCCAACTCCATGTACGGCTGCCTCGGCTTCTCCCACTCGCGCTTCTACGCGCAACCCATCGCCGCCCTGGTCACGGCCATGGGCCGCGAGACCCTCCAGCGCACCGTGGACCTCGCCCAGACCGAAATCGGCCTGGACGTCATCTACGGCGACACGGACTCCATCATGATCGACACCCGGATCGCCGACCTCAAGGACTATCCCAAGGTCCTGGAGCTCGGAAACAAGGTCAAGCGGGAGGTGAACAAGCTGTACCGCACCCTCGAGCTCGAGATCGACGGCGTCTTCCGCTCCATGCTCCTCCTCAAGAAGAAGAAGTACGCCGCGGTCAACATCGCGGAGGGGCCCGACGGCGAGTTCGTCACCGACACAGAAATGAAAGGCCTCGACCTCGTCCGTCGCAACTGGTGCATCCAGTCGAAGCGCGGCGAGCTGCCGCTGGAGAAGTACGTCATCAGCAAGGGGCTGAACAAGAACCCCAACGCCTAGTCTTTGTCCCACGTCCACGTAGCCAAGACGTACGTCACGGAGGAGACGACGCTGGAGGAGGAGGATAATGACAACATGCCATCGAGAGCAGCGACGGCGCCCTTCGTCACGACGTCGAGTGGTACCTGACGCAGCAGATCCTGCCGGACTGGACTCGTCCAAGTACAAGACAGTCCACGTCAACATCGACGAGGAGGATATCGTGGAGTTCTTCGTGACGTGCGCGAGTTGCGATGAGGGGTCGGAGTTCTCCGGCGTCTTCCGCATCATGAAGGACGCGGAGACCGACGTGACCCTGTGCCTGTCGGGCCTGCGCTGCCCCAACCTGCGGTGCGCGAATCCCGACCACTGGGGAGAGATCGACCTCCCGAGCTCCCTGGCGAAGATCGTCAACAAGATGACCGCCATGAAACAAAAGCAGCAGAAGCTCTACTACGACGGCTTGGTCCGGTGCGACGATCCCATGCATGTACGGCTTGGTGACGCGGCAGCTCTCGGTGTGCGGCGATCGCTGCCTCAAGCTCAACTGCAACGGGAAGCTGGCGACAGCGTACACGGAGTCGATGCTGCAGACGCAGCTCAAATACTTCGACTCCCTGTTCGGCGTCGAACACGCGTTGAATCAGCTCGAAAAGTCGGAGGGATCCTCCACGGCCGAGAAGGACGTGATGAGGAGTCTGGCGAAGGAGGACCGGCAGGCGTTCGAGCTGTTGCGCGGCTTTTCGAGCTGCTCGTTGGACAAGAGCGGGTACAATTGGGTGAGCGGGCAATTCTTCCAGGCTCTTTTCGGCGGGCATTGATTGCATCGATAATTCTTGAGTTGGGATATTGCATCCTGTTTATATTTGAAGCGGTGACAATTCATTTGCTCAGCTCTTGTCGGCGTGGATTTACATACAAAATTAACTTTGTTTAGTGCATCACTATTTAACCGGAAGAGAGACTCGTCATTTTGCTACTCGCCGTACTATCAGAGGGGCACCGACACCAGACTCAACAAACCAGACTAAGCAATCCCTTAGTTGGGCTTAGCCCGGTCCCCAGTCCATGATTGGCATCAATTCTGCGACGACAGGACTCTCAAACCTATTTGGATGAAGGTTGTCGAGCGGGACCAAAAAAAGTTACTGCTTCTACTGCTATGAGTCCGGCTTTGGAGACGAAGAGGAATGAGAGAATACGGCACGAGATCGTGTGCTTTCCAACGGTGAGCAACGATCCTCTAGCATTGACTCAGTTCAGTGTGCGAAGATCTTCTTTCGCCTCTACCCGTCACCCCCAACAATGTGGAGGAGATGAATGGCACGGCACAGTCTGGTCTTGCTCGTATCGCCACTCTCTCTCTCGCTATCGAGAGTCTACAGTTAGCATCTTCAGTCCAGTGTATTGTATCATATTTCTTTGTCTGCAATCTGCGGCTGCCGCCGCAGTGGTAATGGTCAAAGCCAATCTGTGCTAATCTCCTCAGATGTAGCCCCACATTGTAATGCTACCCCATGGAGTCGAACGAAGACAGCGTGTTGAAGCTTCCCACTAGTGAAATTGATTTCAATGTAGAACAGTTCATGCTCTGATTAAATGGAAACTAGGCAGCATAAACCATCAAATGCTTAGAACGATAGATTTTTTGTCCTACAATATTTCAGCCATCACAGGTCGGACTGTCCATTTACATATTGTTTGTTTCGCTTGTGATACAGAACTGAATGCTTTACGGGAGTATCACACACATACACACTAGCCAAGGCATCCACGGACCCAAATCGACGTAACATGTTAGGAGCTAGTTCCTCCTCCGTATACGAATCTTCACTAGCCTCGTCTCAGGCTGGGAGCTCTTTGACCCCCTCCGGAGGGGGGCGGACCAGGCGCTGAACCATATCATTGAATTTCCCCAATGCAAAATGAGTTCCACGGTATGAATTTTTGGGGTTCCCATTTCTCCGGTGTTCTCTCTGCCATTGCGAGTCGATGTCAATGTGGTAATAATTCCCATAGATATCAACCAGGCCCTGCAGGTCGGAATAATAGGTTGGGCTGTGATTGATGACGCATTCAATCTTCCGTCGCTCATCATCCAGAGTGGCCTCAAAGATCTGCATATCAATGCCCCTCTCTGCTAGGATGGTGCGAAATTTCGGGAGATCCTTTTTCACCATCAGATCTCTCTTTGGGTTGAGGGAAGCAAAGAAAAGGTTGGGATTTGGTGCAACCGCCACCTTTTGAACAACTAAATAAGGATCGCTGGTATCAAAGACCCGGGGTTGATATTTGGCTTTGTATTCAAATGCGCGGCTGCTCTGGAGGCTATCGAGTTTCATCACAAATCCCGGCTCAACCTTTACCCTTATGGGTGGTTCCATGAGTAGATGCTTCGCATGGCAGGATTTGTCAAGCACTTCCACAGCAAATTTGTAGGCCTTGCGGAAGGATTTATGGTGTCGCCCTGCAGATGAAACCAAATATCCCACGCGGTCTGGTTCTGAGACCGAGCGCCAAAAGCACTTGTGCCAGCCGCAGATGCCTTTCACCTCATGGGAAATTGAGACATCGTCCCAGTCGAAAGTGCGAGGAGCATTTGGCCGCGAAAAATCTTTGTTTGAATTATTTCTCCATATCAACATTGCATGATGACCTACCATCACACCAACGTTTAATGCAGACAAGTATAGAAAGAGAGTAATGCCGTGCTTCCTAATGTAATGGTGAATATGAACGACGAGAGTCGACTTTCTTGGCTTCGAAGAAATTGAAGGCGCGCGGTTCGGTTTGTTGGAATGTCCAATCTCAGCGTCATTCCGACAATCATCCAGCGCCCTGTCTTGGCCAGAATTGACGCCTTGGCACAACAATTCTCCGTTTTCACCAGCTGGACAGGAATACATTCTGGTAGACATGATTAATGCGCCCTTCATGGATACGTGGCAGGTGAAATGTTGGATTCGTCTGGAGTTGACAGCGCAGTGAGATCTGTTTATCGAGTTCCCTTCGAGTTGCCCATGATAATTTGCGCGACGTCACCCGGGATGATAGGCAGAGGGAGAGTACGCATCGTACACCTCTCGAGAGGTCTCGCTTGTTGTTTAGAAAATTTATTGTCTCTACCTTTGATTGCGCACCTTCAGCTCCAGCTTGAGAGGTACAGCTTCAGTCAGTCTAACGCTCTAGAGATAGAGAGAGCCGATGTGTGCACGCGTTACGGCTCTTCTGGTGCCAACACCAACAACATATTTGTGAGGGAGGAACATGGTGCGCACATTATTTATGGCGTCCATCATCGTACTTACGAAACAATTTCATGCTCGGTCTCATCGTAGGAATTCATACGCCAATTGATCCCAAATTTGAATTCAACTTGCCACCGACTCAAAATAAAGGCCTGCACTCTGCCCAACCTATCGTACACCAGCAGGTCTCGCACGAAGCTTGCGTTCAGTCACGATCAGGCCTTTATTTGTTGTTTATTCACACTATGTACTGGTGGCTACCGGAAAACCTAATCGAGAGTTAGATACTCCAGGAGGCTTTGCAGGGATGAGCGAGCAAAAGACGTCCCGGCTAAGGATGGGGGCAGGGGGACGAGTGAGCGAGGAGGGGCGGTGAGGGGTCAAAGGACAACTGGCCGGCGGAACTGGGGAAAGGGGACGAGGGGCGCCAAGGGGACAAACAAGGGGATCGGCCGGTGAGGGGGGAAAGCCTGCACCGGAGGCAGGGGCACAGCGCAACGGTGGGGAAGAGGAAGAGATATCTCTTGGAGTTTGGAGGGGAGCGGGTTCTGGGGCGGGGGCGGACTGGTCGGAGATGAATAAGATTTTTTCTTGTAAATTTAAAAATGGTTGATGATTCAAATACCTTTCTCTTGAGCTGATAACAGATTCATTTTAGCCGTAAAAATTGCCGTTGCAACCAGTGTGGTGAATATGGGACGCGCGTTGGTGCATACACTGGCAGTGCTAGGCGCGTTTGTAGTGTATGTAAAAAAGCGTTCGTAGTGTACCATGTATTGCAATTATTGCCACTATAGTGAATGCTTAGTTGTATGTAAACACACGTCCTTTTTTACATGTGTAGAGTATGTTCAGGTACGTACTTAGTGTCTGCCCGGGGGTTACTGATGAGCCCTCCGCACTTATACGGCGTTCGAGCTGCCTCAAGCTCATTTGCAACAGGAAGCTGGCGGCTGCGTACGTGGAGTCAGCGTTGCAGATGCAGCTCAAATACTTCGACTCCCTGTTTGATGTCAAACACGCGTTGAAGCAGCTAGCAAAGTCAGAGGTATGCTCCATTACAGAGAAGGAAGCGACGAGGAGTCTGACGAAAGAGGACAGGCAGACATTGGAGCTCTTGCACAGTCTTTGAAGCTGCTCGTTGGACAAGCGCAGGTACAATTGGGTGAGCAGCCAATTTTCCAGGATTTTTTCAGCAGGCATTGAACAATTGTTTCTCGAGTTGGGATCACATCCTGTGTATTTGAAATGGTGACAATGTGTTCGCTCGGATCTTTTTGTCAGCGGCTCATTCATATATAAAATTTAACTTTGTTTAGTGCATCAATATTTAACCAGTAGAGAGACTTGTTCGTTGAGTGTGAACGTTGGACCTCAGTTGCTCCTCACTATCTTGCCGTTTCAGAGGGGCACCAACACATGACTCCAAACTTCTGGGCTGTCAAAACCAGATCGAGTAATCTCTTAGTTGGGCCAGACCAGTCCCCAGTCTCGGATGGGCATCAATTCTACGACTACGGGACTATCAAACCTATTTTAATGAAGGTTGGATACAGACTGGGAGGCCCTGGTGTCGGAGGTGGTAGAAGAAGAACAGGCACAGGTCGATCGGGGCGTTTTTGTGTCGACAAGGAAAGAATCATGTTTATCGCTCAGTTGCCTCAACAATGATCAAAGCTGCTTCCGAGGTCGGCTTGGTCCACCTTGGTGGCATCAAGATACCAAGAGGAACGAGAGAAGAGGGAACGAGATCGTTGTCTCTCCAATGGTGCGAAAAGATCTTCGTGCGTTGACTCAGTTCAGCGCGTGAAGATCTTATTTCGCCTCTATCCGTTGCCATCCCCCCCTCTAATGTGGAGGAGATGAATGACACACCATAGTCTGGCTAATACCAGAGATGAACTGGTCAATATTGTCAGCAAAGGTGTGGTCAATTTGCTCGTTGCCATTGTCGTTTGCGTAGAATTTTTCTTTTTACCTACATTTAACTGACTCACTACATCAAACAATTCTTTCAAAGTATTGCTACGTGTTGGGTCAAAAATAACTGGCAGAGCTGACAGTGCTACAGTAAAACATCAAATGTCCCAGAGACTGAACAATTTGGCATACCTGCTGGGAAAAAAAATCGCAGCACCGATGTGACCCAGAATGGGCCACAGTACCGGCAGGCATCCTCTCCTGGGTGCCCAGGATGCCTTAGTTTGGGCATCAACATATGCCACAACCCCCAACTTTGGTAGCATCAGGGAGGACAAGGAACATTTCCCTTCTTTTGAGAATTATTCAGCAACTTAAATCTAAAGATGATGTTGTTGTGCATGTCAAAATCTGCCTTCATCAGGAGGTTAGTCCCCAGCATGTTCACCAAGGAAACACCGGTAATCTTCTCCAACATCGTAGTGAGACCATAGATCCATTGCTCTGGCAGACACCTACACTTAGCAACAAGGAGAAATATTGTGAGAATTTAATGACCAAAGTTCATCGTAGAGGCCATGGATGCAGTACCCCTGTATACAATATTCAAGAAATACTTGAAGTCTTTGAGGGAGATAGTCATGATCACTCCCCCATTGCATACTTGTATGTCAGGTTTTACTGGACAATCAAGTTGCATCAAGGATTGGCAACATTGAGCGCGTCGAAGGATGGGCAACTGACACATGGAGCTGGTTTGGCAGGCACAGTGGGAATTCCAAGTTGGGGAAGAACGGGAGCTGGAAGTGGGGAGGAGAAAGGTCAGGCGGAAAATGAGGCGACGGGTGGGGAGATCAACGGAGCAACTTCACGAGCAGCTGGGACATGCCGGCGTGCAACCCTACCAAGCGACTGGTAGGACTGATGATGGTGCCCATTCTGTTGCCCACGGTGAGCAGTAGCGGATCCTGGCCTGTCCTACACATTGTTGTATGTGTCAAGGAATACAAATACATCACGCTCTGATTATATTTGCAAACTATCACGACATATATCATGTGCATATCCAACAATTCCATAACAGGAAAGATGATAAAACCCATTCCCTCATGGAAACCACAAGCTCATGAGCGCGTAGTAAAAATAGCCTTGCTTGGTACTCTATTGAATATCATCAAGCAATCCAAATGCACTGACATTCCTTGATCTTATATTGCTCACGCACAGGTCTTTGTCATGACCTCTATGGGATTGATTTCATGAAGGTGTGGTCCAGATGACTGTTTGCTTGATTTTGTCGTGGACGCGGAATGATTTTAATGCATGATTACTGGCCGTGAAGGATTCACAATGACCTGCCATGAACCGACAAATACTCACCTAGGCACTTGGATGGAGAGAGCTAACAGCTGTAGTATTTTGAATGAAGAAAACCGGCCGAATGTTTTGATACGAAAATTGTGAGCTATCTTAATGAAGTATTTTTGATCATAACATATTGTACGATATAGCTAAGCACAATTCCAAGAAACTATCTGCCTTATTCGTAGGATTCCTGTAGGGTATGGTATTGGATGCCAACAGGATCAAAACATGCAAATACAAATATGACAGTGTGCCACGAGATCCTCACAGAATATCAGCTGCATCACACTTCAAGCGATTTTGGGTGTATGACCAAACTTTGCACAGCACCGCGTAAGAAGCAGTATGACAAGGTAGGTGATGTCTACATAATCTTGCGGCCAATGTAGCCTGGTCTGTCTGGCTCCCATGTCACGTGCTTGCATGTACCATTGTCTATGGCATTGTGTGCAGAAATTGAACGGAAGAGATCCTCTTATGTGTAGTGATAATTTTTTTGGTATCCAACCAACATTAAGGCCATGTACACAGATAGAGACACACCCTTTTTAGATGCATGTGTTCATGTACTGCATTATGTCTCGAAAGAATTAGCTCCGAGCTTCTTGGTAAGCTCCTAAAGACCTTGTCAGCATTCATGTGGACCATTGACTCTTGCCTCCGCATCTGTCTTCAAAGCCTGACAAATAGTTGCTTTACATTTGGTGCCACCATGTTTGTGAATTTATCTGAAGGATGCCACATGCATTGTGTTCAACAGAAGTGAAAGCAGAGCTCTTGCAACAGACCAGCACAGGATAATTGTTCTAAAATAGTTGCAATCGGTTCTTGGAGGACGGGTCCATCATCACACTCAGCCAGCGGCGGGGGTGGATCGTACAAAGGCAACCATCAACACAACATAAGATGGCAAAGTAGAGAACTCTAGTCCATTGTTTTTGTCTGACTGGACATTGCAACGCTCGGTGGCCTCAGCTTTCTGGCACAAAATGATAGAAGGGAACAATGAGTGGCAAGAATGAAAAATTCAAGGATGTCAACCAATGCTCATAGTAGCACATCACCGGAATCTTTGCCATCATCATTGCAGCTTGATCAAATATTCCATAAGCTCTAGGAGGCCAGCTTAAAGCTGCTCAAACAGTCTCAGACTGGTCTACCAAACTTAGGAGTAAAGGTACAATTGCTCTATAAAAGTCTGCAATCAATATATCATGACCATGGTGGCCATCTCAGATTTGTAGGTCTATCTTTGTGCCCATATTGTCTGGGAGGCTGCATAAGGATGATCTAGGTGACTTGGTTGATCTTCAAAATCAATCCCAAACACAGATCTTTTACCTTCAACATAACTGATTGTTCAATGCCTGAGGCTTTTTTTTACATAAACAGTTTTTGGCATAGGGTACATTGCTGCTTTGGTTGAACAGAAACCCGCAAAGGCAAGCTGAGATGAATAGGAGCATGACTATGTGCTGCTGGAAGAATAACCAACACGGGAAGTTTGTTGTGGAAGAGGATGTAAACAAAATTGAAAATCATGTCATTGTTATACAATTGGACGCTGGGGGTCATATAAACAGTAATTGGTTGTTGCACATTGTTCTTATAATCATGACATGATATTCCAAGTCTCGGTTTTATGCAGTTCTATCAAATTAAGATAACAAGACTTCCTAATTTTGATATACCAGCTCATCAAATTAAGCTATTTACATGGTGGTGTGTGACGTGTGAGTGGAATGGACCGGTAAAACTTCTCAAGGCAGTTGGGTGTAACATACTGTGAAGATTTTGTAGGAATACCTTCTGTGGGGCACTACCTTCCCCCCCACCCCCAGCCCTACCCGCCTCCGGCTGAACTTTGGCAAAAAACTTCATCCACCTGTTTTTCTTAAGACTTTTCATGAAGGAAGCTAGTTGGAGTCGGATCGGTTTGGGTGTTGTACACTTCAGAAAGGAGCCCATGGGGTATAGATGATATGGAAATCCTCAGACATGATTTCAATAGACTTGTAACTCTAAATAGAACTTATTTCCACAGTGTCAAGCTAAAGTTCATTAGCTGCATGAGGGGGGGGGGGGCACTTCAACTGACCCAGAAAGGTAAGTCTTGTTTAAAGATGGATGAGAGAAGGTTGGACTTGGGATCGGCTGTACCGGCGCTATCAAGTGTCCTGGTGAGACATGTTCAAGCTGCAGTATGTACGCCAAGGCCAACAGTGCTTGGTAGGATCTTTTGGGGCCACATGCCCCTTATGACCAGACAGGAGCGAATTGTGGGCAGAAATGCACGGGCGGAGGTACAACGAACTTCAAGAGAAGGGGTCATAATGTGCCCGTCCCATTCCAGCTAAGCTGAATCGGAATACATCTCTCGAAGTGCTCATAGTAAATGCATCAGGTATGCTTGAAGTTTCCATGGGCCCTGAGAGGGAAAGTAGACGGGGGGCTGCTGGCTAGCAATTTGTCCTCTCTTGAATGTACACGATCTTGAGACTTGATAGGGACAGGACTTCTTAAGCTAACCCTATCCTTTTGAAAGGGCAGCCGGCCATACTTTTTCAAAAAAAAATGGGAGGGGTCGAGCCTTTTGCTCTGTTCCACTCCAGGGGTGATCAAGCCCAAAGGATGATAAGTTCTCGAACATAATAGTTCGATACCGGGCTGAGATAGCCAGTAGATGTAGCACACGCAACACTCAGCCAAGCGCAGGGCGAGTCTGAGGCGTCCCCCAGCTTGCAAAGGCAGGTGATAGAGTGGTGGAATATTCCAAGTAGGGGCATGACAGCCAGAGTGTGGCCTAAGATGGCCAGAAAGTTGAAGCAAAGATTGACATCAGCGAAAGAGAGCAAAAGGCAAGGCCTCGAGCCTTGATATCAGAATGAAATGGTTCAGGCAAAGAGTAGCCGCAAGAAGATAGGCCGACGAGAAAAGAGGGAAGACTTGTAGCCTTAACAAATTATAAGTGGATCAGTAGCCAAATAGAAGTGCGGCTAAAAAACAGCAGGAGAAATGGAGTCGAAAGCGTAGAGAGCTTTAAGTTAATAACATGTACTCAAAGTAAGTACAGTGTCAGATTGGCAAAGATTTAAAGTGTCGGCGCATGTAGCACAGGGGCGGAGATTTGTGCAGAATCAGACTGGGGCAAAATGCCCAAAGTAAGTCGTCACAGCAGCACCAAATGCTGTGCAAATTGTGTCATTGAGCAGACCCGGGCAAAGTGCCCAAAGTGAAGTGTTATTGTTGAGCAGCACAGAGTGCTGTGCGAAGTGTGTCAAACATGGCGACATAAGTCCAAGTGCTGTGTGAGTGGTCAATTCGTGGCAGACTCGAGCCATCGTATAAAGAAATGAAAAGTGCAGCAAAGCGGTGCTGCCAGGCCAAAGTGGGCAAGCGACAGCTAAGGCCAACAAACTCTGTTGTGGGACTGAGAGCGGCCCAAAAAGTTGAGCTCAAAAGCAGCGCCAATGAGCTCCTGTGCCCGAACCCGAGTCAATGACCTAGGGGCGCAAGCCCCATCCAAGGCAGAACATGGCTCACAGGGTCAGCAAAGGGAGACTTGGGCTGCATCGTAGGCGAGGAGTTCGGGCGGCGGAAAGTCGGAGGAAGAAGAACCAGTGGCTCCATCTTGAAAGTTGAGGCCAAAGCGCGCAAAGCGAAGTCATAAGAGAGTCCGAAAGAGGTAGTGATAGGAGCGATGGGAATGAAGGGGATAAGCGCCAAGAAGCTGGTATTGAGAGCATGCTTGAAGTGCGGGGCCATAGTGGCCAACATGTAAGATGTCAAAGAGTGTCGGTAGTGTAGGCCCTATACAGCCTCAGTGGAGAAAGCGCGGGCTTGAGTAAGCCCAAGTGTAGATAGTGTGGCCTCGAGGAAGCTGGATGCAATTAAAAGGGCGCAGAAGTGCTGAGTAGAATTAGAGAGCGCAGCCTGGAAATGGATCGTACAGGCTTAGGCGACAAGTAGAAATGGCAAGTAGAAATGCAGCTGCGGCGCAGCGAAGGAAGAGGGAGCAAAATGACCCAAGTCGAGAAGCCGCTGCAGCACTCAGTGCTGCGTAGAGTGACAAAATGAGTGTGTGTGTGTGTCTCGGCTTCCGGATAGGTCAGCAGTGTCTTATTATGGGGTT
>JALLPA010000270.1:0-17659 GCA_036939895.1 Thalassiosira exigua
CCGGAGGGGGGGAGGGTTCTCCGCCTCGAAAAAGCGACATCGACGCTGCCGACTTCGACGCGGCCGACCGCCTCGGAAGGGGGAAGGGGCGGAGTTTCAGCTTTCTTTGGCAACACCACACGACAACCCATCCTTTGTAGAGGAAGCGTATTGGGCTGATTCTGTGGCCTCCCTCGGATATTACCTTCTGGGGAGGTTGATGCTGAACTGAATGATAAAATTGGGTGAAGTTTAGGCTGATTACAAATTCGGTGGAAAATATGGTGGACGATTGAATCGTTGATTTATGTTGGGGGTATGGTTTCCTATTGGTTTCAAGTTTAGAATTACACGCCAACAAGGTTCCTTTCGGATTTGGAGCTTGTTCTTTCGAACTTTCCGCTCCTCTTCGGTGATCGGAGTCTTGCTTTTGGCCTTCTTGGGTTCCATTTCGGAGTTCCTTGTTCCCCTCCTCTAGTTAGCTTCTCCACTTAATTGTGGACTCGCTTTACTCGCCCACATTCAAGTGTGGTGGGGGGGGTGATAGAGGGAGGATTCATACGGTACCCCTAGATACCCAATAAGGACATCATCCTCCTTACTCCTCACCAGGTTTCCATCCCCTCATCACTGGGGGCAGGCCATGCATGGGGGGACGTCGGTGGGGCAGGAATCTTAGGCCAAAGGAAGCAGATAAACAAAGCCAGCGCGGTGCGAGAAGGTGCGCGCCGATTTCGAACCAAACGACCAATTGAGAAACCGCGCCATTGTACGTAGGAATAGTAGAAGATGCCCGTTCGGCGTGGACGAACAACAAGTTGTGTCAAACATGATTCGAATTCGACCATGAAAT
Source organism: Thalassiosira exigua (assembly GCA_036939895.1). Lineage (NCBI taxonomy): Eukaryota > Bacillariophyta > Thalassiosirophyceae > Thalassiosirales > Thalassiosiraceae > Thalassiosira > Thalassiosira exigua. The sequence goes on from JALLPA010000270.1 coordinate 833, forward strand.
TCGAGTCCCCCCTCGCTCCCGTCGTCCGCTCAATTCCGCCGGACGCCGCAACGATGACCATCGCGACGGCGACCGTCGGCGGTTCGACGCTAGACAGCGGCGCGACGGCGGCGGCGTTCGCCCCCCGGAGCCCTCGGCGGTGATTCCCCGGGCAGTCGGGACTGTTAAGGTCTCTCTTGGTTAAGGTAGACGTGGACCGCTCTTTGCCGAGGCGGCGGTGGCGTTCTTTCCCCCGTCTCGTTCGACAACAAATTCCGCTAACGAGGTCGAGAGCGATGCACAGCGTCCAGCACGCCTTGCGCGCCGCGCCCGGCGGCGGGGGCGGGGGCGGAGTCGGGGGCGGCGTCGTCGACGAGTCCCCCGCGGCGGCGTACGATTCCTTCGTCGACTTCGACGGCTTCCCCCGCGGCGGCGCGCCGTCCTCCTCCCCCACGTCGTCTCGCTCCCCCCCCGGTGCTGCCGGGGGGATGATCCCGTCCCGAAGCTGGACGAGGAGCGGGAGCGCGGGGTCGCCCAGTGGCAGCGGGGGGAGTCGCGAGGTGGAGTGGCCCGCGGAGGGGGGGCGGCGGCCGCAGCTGCAGCATCGGCACTTTCAGCAGCAGCAGCAGCAGCAACAACCACAACAAATAAATCGGACTTCCTCGAGGGATCAGCAGATCTTCCGCCGCGCCTCCGGGGCCGGCGGCGCCGCGGGCCCGCAGTCCTCGCGCAGCGGCAGCCGGAGCAGCCGCTCCCCCAGCGCCGGCGGCGGCAGAGGAGCCGGGTCGGCGAACGGCGGCGTCGGGGCCTCGGTCTCTTTCTTGAACGGAAGCGGCCGATCGGGGAGCATCCTGGACGACATCGTCGACGCCGCCCGCGGAGCGAAGCAGAACGCGCCGCAGGCGCGGGGCGCGAGTCCGAAGGGCGCCTCGAGCTCGTTCGGGAGCAGCGGCCTGTCCAAGTCGTTCGGGAGCAACTTCTCCTCCGGCGGGGCGCCGAAGGCGGTGTCGAAGGCTTCCGCGCCCTCCTCCCCGCCGCAGCAGCCGCAGAAGGCCGGGGGAATGGTGACCAAATTGGTCTCCATGTTCGCGAGCAAGCAGCAGTCGAGCAGCCAGTCGCAGGGGTCGACGCCCTCGCCCCGCTCCCGACAAGATTCCTTGGCGGCGGACGGGCTGAGGCAGCTCCGGCAGACGATCGCGGCGGGGGTGCAGTTCCAGCTCCCGACGAAGCATCCCCAGATCAACCAGTGGCGCGGGGGGTCGGGATCCTCGTCTGCGGGGTGGGCTGGAGCGGGAAACCCGGGAGTTCGTTCTCAAAACAGCGGCAGTAACAACAACAGCAACAACGGCAACAGCAACAACAACGTTGGTGGCCCGATACCGCCGATATCTCCGGCGCAGTCGAACGCCCAATCCAGCGTCACGGGATACACCGGGGAATCCTCCTCGTACAATCCCACAGGATGGCCGGGCACCGTGGATCGCAAGGGTCGGACGTACGCAATGGAGCACAGCTACAGCGAGAGCGAGGGGGAGTCGCTGGCGTCGCCCCGACGGGCTGCAGGACCGGCATCGCCGCAGTCAAGCGGGGGGCCGGGCGCGACGAGGACGGAGTACCCCGTGCAGAAGTACCGCCGGAAAGCCGCATCGGCGAGCCTCGGCGTCAGCTTCGACGAGGGGGCGTCCTCCGCGGCGGCGGGGGCGGCCGAGCTGGACGCGTGGCTCAACGGAGACGACGCCGAGAGCAGCTGCGTCGGCCACAGCGTCAGCCCCGTCGATTTGGACAGCTGCTACAGCGGCCGTGTGGGCCGGCCCGCCCAGCATGCCCAGCACGTCGCGAACGAGGGGGGGAGCGGCCCGATCGATCTGGACGAGGCGTATAATCGTCGCATCGATCGCGATGGATCCGCGGCGGGGGGCGTTCCCGCGCCGCGGACGGCGGCCGACGTGCAGCTGGAACGGGCGATGGGGATGACGAACCAACACTTCGGCGACGTCGGCAGGGAAAGGCATTTGTCTTCTCGCTCCTCGCCCGCCGCCCGCGCTCCCAACGTGAGGCTGGACGAGGAGGCCCAGCTCCGGGCCCAGCTCCGGGGCATCGACCTGAGCGGGAGCGAGCGGCGCGTCCGCGCTTCCGGCCGGCGGCTGCCGGGGAGTCCCGTGCGGTACAACGACGAGGTCGACCTGGACTCGTCTTACCCCCAAAGGGCCGGTCGCTTCAACGACGAGGTCGACTTCGACTCTTTCTCGCCCCAGAGGGATCATTATTTCAACAATTCACACTTGCCACAGCACAGACTTCAGCAGCAGCAGCAACAGCAAACTCTCTCTGAGGAGGCGCTGCGATGGCAGGACCGGCACACGGCTCCGCCGCGCCCCGGCGCCGCCATGACCTTCCGGGGCTACCGCGGCTTCCTCGACAAGACACGAGACGTGCCCAACCTCATGGACGACCTGGATTCGGAAGCGAGCACGTCGCTGGGCACAGGGATTGGCTCCTCTGCTGGTCGGCGGGTCTCGAACGGCGCAGGTGGCAGGGGTGGCTTCGGACGCCAGCCCTCCTCTCACGTGTCCTCGTCCAACATCGACTCGGCCTCGGACGTGTTTGACGGCATACCTGAGGAGGAGCCGTTCGGGCCGATGGAGAAGGACATATTGAACGTCAACGCGGAAAGTCCGACGCCACAACGACATTCGAAGCAGTTCGCGAAGCAAAGTTTCGATGACTTTCAGGAGGAAAATATGCCTTACTCCACCACATTCAACCCTTTTACACCTGATGGGAAGAAGCAATCTCCGAACATAATTGCACGCGCCAGCCATCCACACACCCCCGACGGTAAGGGGAGGGAAAACCGCAACCTTTTCGATACATCTCTTAACATATCTGCATTGACGAACGGTTCTGCCGCCTCTCATAACAACGGCATAATGGAAGAAATGGAAGAAGAAGAAATGGAAGATGACTTCGAGAGCCTGCAGGACCTCTCGATCTATTGCGTACGGCCCGAAATGGTGAGACACATGGTCCGGGCGTTCCGAAAGATTTGCACCAGCCAGATGGAGATCAGCAGCTCGCAAGAAACGATGCTGCACGACTTCGAGAACCTGGTCGACGCCAAGAAGGCGTTCGCGCTGTTCGAGATGAGGAGCCGAATCATGGAGACGGACATCGATCGAGGCTTGGAGCGTCGAGGCGGGACGAACGTGGTCGACGACGTCGTCCTGACCCCACACTCTCAGGCGGCGGCGCGGGTGCGAGACGCGGTTATAGTGAGCAAGGCGTGGCGGGACGGGGCCACGCCCAAGGACGTCGTCACGGCGCACTTGCTCACGCGCCGATCGTCACGAGCGCATTACGTGCGGAGGCCGATCCAACATATGCAGCGTCCGGGAAGTTCCTTCTTCGACGAGGGTCCTCTGTATTGGCTCGAGGAGGTGAAGTGGCTCGACGACACGGATTTTATGCTCATGCGATGCCAGTCGATAGGAGCTGGTACGATGAAGGGATTTGAGATGTTCACTATTGGTAAGTGGTGCCGTATTTCCATGTTTGATATCGACTGTCGAGTGATACCTGACACCATAGTGGCAATTCCTTGCTGAGTAGGCGATTGTCAGAGTATGCTTTTGAAGTTGACCAGCGACAATTGTACGGTAAGGCTGAGTTTCATTTTTAAGGTTTGTTGTGATGAGGGTACTGGCTGCACACCTAAACTTCTTGTCCACGCCACCGCCACGATAGCAACTACGAAGGGAGCTAAGATCTGCAATGATGAGCCAAATAGAGGCTGAAGAGCTCATGCAAGAAGAGATTGACTTAGATGGTGATGAAAATATAGTTGCCGAAGCGGAAGAGCTGTACCGGGATGCGACATTTGAGGTCAAAACCTTGTCCATCAAACTTGTTCTCGCAGACAAAGCATTTGCACTGGTGAGAAGCCGGATGGAGAAGCTGGTCGAGACGATCGAGACACTCCTAGTGTCCATGGAGAGTGGTGAAGAGGTGCACTCTGATGAGGATGAATATTCAGAGAGTGGTTCAAGCCAGGGCAGTCAAGACAGAGGGAAACTAATAGACCGTGCCAAAAGAGCGGAGCTGTCTGCGGAGGTTGCTGTTAGAGAAGTGCTGTTGGCAAAACAAGAAGCAGAGAAAATTAAATCAGAGAAGCAAGACGAAATAGACAAATTGAAGGTGAGAACTGATCGTGCAGAGAGAGCACTTGCTGTTCTTTCGGACGAAGATTTAAGCTGTTGTTTTATCCCCACGTCCTCCAGGCAAAGCTTGCCGACATGGAAACAAAGTCACAGTTGATGGCCAGCGAACACCGGTTGGCTTACCTGGATGGAATGCATTCGCAGAATATATGCATGGACAAATGGGAGGCAAAGTCCTTCTTGGAGAGCACTTTTGAGAAAGACGCAGAAGGAGCGAGAAAAGACCGACTGAAGCAAAAATTCCGAGAACGACAGAAGAACAACTCCTTCAGCCAGAGATGAAACAAGGAAGAGGCCTTCCTACTGATTTTATGCTACTTATTCCCTGTCGTATACCATTCGTGCTCTTGTATCGCCGATATTTGCAGCCTCTCCCGAGGATTTGCCACAAGAAGCTTTGAGACCAAATCCTTGAACGCTGGCGTAACTCCGGGGGGAAAGGGCTTGAACGTGGCTTTCTGAATCTTCGCAAAGAGCTCGGGCATAGTTTTCTCATCAAATGGCAGACGCCCGGTTGCCATGACGTAAAGAATAACTCCGAGCGTCCAGATATCTGCCTTTCTGCCGTCATACCCTTCACCGTCAAGTACCTCTGGAGAAACATAATTTGGCGAGCCACACGCTGGAAGATACCAAGCGAGTCAGAATGTCCGAGGGCGTTTTTATGACCGAACGTATGGTAAACTTACTAGTGTGGAGCATTTTCGAAGATGTCAACGTCGCCTCTCCAGTATTGTTGTGTAGCGCGGACAGACCAAAATCACTGATCTTCAAACCTTGGTTTGTCGAATCGAGAAGCAAATTTTCTGGCTATCAAACATTGGTGAATGGAGGTTATGGCTATGTTGTTTGGGCAGCAAGAACTAAGCTTTTTTCGGGCAGGCTTACTTTCAGGTCCCGATGGCAGATTCCCTTCTGATGACAGCACTGTACACCCTCAACGAGTTGGCGGAAGAAAAAACGTGCCTTTTCTTCACCGAAACCTCTTTCCTTGACGAGAAGCTCGAATAGCTCACCACCTGTAACGAGCTATGACAAGGAAGAAGAAATGATGACCCTGAGCCTTTTTTGAGGAACGTGTTCAGAGCCACGGTAAAACACGCACCTCCATTACAAGATAAATCTTGGTCTTGCTGGCTAAGACCTCATAGAATTGCACGACTCTCGGGTGTTTTATTATTCTCATGACAGCTATTTCTATCTTCAATTGCTTTCCCATTCGTTGTTTTTCGATCTGAGATTTGTCAAGGCACTTGACTGCGAATTCATCCCCCGATTGAACATGTCTTGCTCGCCGGACAGTGGCAAACGAGCCTTCTCCCAGCACTTCACAAAGTTCATAGTCCCCTACTCGTTTCCTGAAGAACGCATTCGGCTTCATCTGCTTACTCTTCATGATATTCCTCATTAGTTGGGGTTCTTGTTGGGAGAGCGGATGTTGAGACGAACGGTTGACCGATGATAAAAAGAATTGAATAATGCTGAAATTCGTGGCCATTCGACCGTTTTGCACACGATACCATGATTTTTGCCCCCTTTTGCCTCTCTGGTACCTCCACCAGAAGTACCGCATTTGTGTGGAGTAGAGGTTGTGAGTTAGGATTTGTCAACGCGACATGATGATTGATGGCGTGACGTGACGGCTGCCTCCGCACGCCCCCTTGCGACTTGACGGTTTTTTGTTGCAACCGAGGAGAGGCAGTTCTACTTCTACAGTACCTACCGGGGTACTATTCCTACGTAGAATGTAGCAACGGCGGACCCATTCTACTGAACATACGATTGTTTTGTGCCTATGCCCTGCTGTGCCCCACCTCGCCCCAGTTGTGCCCGCCCACGCCATTTCAAGGCTCGGCCTCTCGCCCGCATACTGCTGAAGCACATTCAGACATTGTCAATTCGGTCCCCCGAACAGGCTCCAAAAAGTGCTGGCCACTGATTCTGTGCTTCGAGCGAAGTATTGTTTTGACCAAAAGAGACACTGGAGCTGGAGAGCTGAAGGGGTGTTCATTCAATGAAGATGAGCATGCTGCGAGTTTGAATAGAAGTTGCTTATTGACCAATGTTGTTCAAGCTTTCGATTGCCTTGCAGCTGCCCCTGGCTCTTGCACTCCTAACATGCAAAGTGACCACCGCAGACAAATCTAGCGAGCCCACCAGGAAGCAAGCCCTTCGAGGGCTCCAGACCCACTACTTCAATCTACGTCTATACTGGAGGTCAGGGTATCGGTGGCAGGAGAGCTCCAGCGAGAAAAAGTTTTGTCTCCATTGCCGCTTGAACAGCTGCTCCCGTGGATCAGGTGAGGATGGGTTCTTCTGTGCTGCTCTTGCATTTGCCGTTGCAAACTAAATCAACGCTTGTTTTGCTCTTTACGGCATTCGCAGGCGTCAAGGTCATGAAGTGCAACCGCAACGACTCGCGGCAGCACTTCTTTTTCAGCGACGGGAGGATTCGGTCCAGGAAAAATACGGCCGCTTGCCTCCAGAGGGAGGGCCGGTCAATTTATCTCCGAAGCTGCAGTAGCTCCCGGAGCCAGAGGTGGAACAGCCTGCGGAAGGATGGGCCTTTTCCTCTGCAGATCCCGGGGAGCACAGAGAAGTGCGCCTCACAGCATCACCATCCGCGGGACGGCGAGAAGGTCTACATGACGTCGTGCAAGAAATCCATAGCATGTCAAACGGACAAGTGGATCGTGTACTGAAACGTCCGATAAACTATCTCGGCGCTGCAGAATCAAATCTTAGAGTTAAATAAATATTTTTGACAGCGGTTGATGGATGAAATCGCTTCGGCAAGCTAAATAAAAAACTAGAGCCAGCACATTAGGGGACTGCGATTGAGACTTGAAACGAAGAATGGGGCCTCTTGTCGTATGTGATAGAGACTGTTGAACTTAGGAGTTGAATCATGCTCTAGGCCGGGATTATCTCCTTGACTCCATCAGCCATTGCCAAAATGATATTTAATTCAAGCCTGGCAGACATTGTCTACCTCGGTCACTCTAACAATGGCATCTTAGATGGCTTTCTGATGTGACGCATCGTAGAGCCTGCCTTGAACGGTGCTAATGCACCATACTAAAAAAGTGTTATGAAAGGGCAACGCAGTACATGAGCACTCTGACGAGATGTTCAGATGTGGAAGCAACGATCTTCGATACTCACCGGACGAGGTACTCGGATAATATTTTCATCGTCGCAATCCATCGGGATATAAGCGTTTGGCCGCTCACAACTTGATCGTTCCAATGCTGTTCGTTTCGTCGGCGAGGGCGTCGATTCGCCGTCGTACCAATGTCTAATGTTAGCATTGGAAGCAGTTTCGGATAAGCTATTTTTAGTTTTATCCGCGGATGTGACTTTGTCATCAGGCTCAATTGAATGTAATTAGTCGGCGTTGCCGTCGTCGGTCATAGAGTCGTCCTCCGCGCTGTTTGGAATGAAGATGGCCATTGGCACATCAGAATGCAATGAAAATGAAGTGTCAGATCTCGAGGGAGGTCTGAGACGCGGACGCTTAATGCAAGGGCTCTCACCAGAGCCTGTCCTCTCTGCTGGCGCGGCTTTTCAGCTGCGCTTCTTGCCAGCCTTCTTGCTGGACTTGCGGCGGTCGTCATTGACTTCACGCCAGTCGGGTTCGACGCCCGAGCGCCAGTACCAATCGGAGGGAGCGCGGCTGTCGTCGTCCGCGTCCTGGCGCACGTTGCGGTCCTCAGGAGTGCAATCCGCCGTGCGAACGCGGTCGGAGTGACCCTGACGAGTGCAGTACTCCGCCTTGGTGTAGTCATACGGCTCGCAGCGATGCCAGGAGCCGAAGCCAACAAGGCGACCTTTAACGCGGTCGCTCTTGGGACGATGGGCCTCGTCAAAATAACGAGGCTGCTTCTGTCCGGCAGATCCCTTTGGGTCCGGCTTGCGGGCAGAGTCGCTGCACGACTTCTTGCCTGCGGGCTTACGTCCGTGTGCACGGCCGTGCCGGCCTAGCTCGAGATCGCGCATGCAGCGGTCGTCGCGAGAGCGCGAGCGTCCGCCGTGATACCCATCGAGATGGTACGCGTGGGCGCTTCGATCCGAGCTGCGCCAGCGGCTGCGGCTGCTAGCCGAGCAGCTGCGGCTGCACCTGCTGTCGCTGCTGCGACTACGGCTGCGGCCCTAGGATGGGCTGCGTTCAGGAGGCGTGGGCGAGCGCCCACGGTCCTTGTCGACGTGGTGTGCGTGGCCACCGTGGCCACCGTGGCCCCCACGTCCTCGGTTGTCGCGACGGCCCTCATGGCGGTCGCGTTGCTCGCGCAAACGTCCGCGGTTGCGGTCGTCGCGGCGATTGTCCTGCAGACGGTAGCTCCTGCCGGCGTTATTGCTACCTCCGCCTCCATGTCCGTGACCGCGGCTGTTGTAGCCACAGTTGCGTTGTCCGTCGTGCGCGTGGCTTCCACGCGACGAGCGATGGTTGCTGCCCCCATGATAGGGTGGCCTTCCTCCTCCGCCTCCTTTGCAGAAGGGTGGCTTCCGATCGTCGCGGCGGTTCCCCCCTCCCGCGCGCGGCGAGACTTGTGAGGACGTTCGAGAACCTCTCCCGTCTCCCTTGCTTCGCGAATTCGCTTGGCCTCGCGCTGGGACTTGATCACGTTGATGAAGGCGCCAGACGTGACGTCCTCCTGGTGGAAGTCGTTGAACTGCGCCTTCAGCTGGTCGTAGTCCTGCTCGATGTCTTCGTGCTTGGCAGCGTACTTCTCCTGATGGAAGTTGCACTGCTGCAAATGAATCTGGTCGACGTCTTGCTGGGCAGTAGCCCTGGCTCTCGTTGTGCGCAAGAGGTCACCGTCGAGGTACATCTTGAACTCGTTGCGGCGGGCGAGATAATCGTTGAACTTCATCGCCGCGGGCTTCGTGCGCTGGCTGTCAAGTTGCATGACCAGCGTGTCGCCGAGGTTGCGGATCTCAGCGATCTTCTCGAGGTAGTCCTTCTTCGCTTCGAGGAAGGCTGTGGGCGTGTGAGCGGCGTCGTTCAGATAATCCTTGAGAACGAGCTTCCATTTGGTAGCTCCTCGGCCCTGAACGCACTGCCCGAACAGGTTGAAAAGCTGCGGACCGTAGTCGTCAGCGGTCGCATCCATGCGAGGACGAATTCGCTCCTCAAACTGGGGGAACGTGAAGTGCATGGGGTACTCGACACGTGATACACTACACATGACATGCAGGGCACGCACACGCTTGCACCAGCAAGGCGGCACAAAAATTGACAAAGATTGTCAGTGGTGTTCCGTTGAAATAGAACGGTCGGCACAATGGCTTCATGTAGGAATAATACATTACTCCATATTGCATATAGTAGCTTTGTAGAATTCAAATTATTCTGTACATAACTGATCCACACAGATTCAAAACCAATCCGCTCTCGATGAACATCAAAATCTTGAATAGTGTACAATCTTGGACAAATTTTGGGTGCAAATGTGTGCAGATGGGATGACTGTAGCAGTGTTGATATCAGTCTGTTTGGTTGCTAAGGATGTCAATCTCCTGTCAAGAGAAGATGTGTCATTATAGCTATTTAGCTATTCGTTGATTGTTTAGCGATATAGATTAAGATGGTTCCTCCGTTTTTCCAAATCTTAATGTTCAATCTAGGTGTCATGTGTGTTTGAAATCATACACATTTGGTCACAGTTGCATGCCATAAATATTGGACAGCTCTATCCTAGCATTTAAACAAAGTTGACATCCCTAGCTAATCTCAGTGTTGTAACCGTACACATTTGTTCACGGTGGTCGTTTTGAACAACTTATGCAAAGATAGTAATAGCTGCCCCTGTGAATTTCGCATGTTATGGCCCCATGATAAACAAGATTAGTTAAAAAGAAATATGCTAAAATAGCTAGCTCTAAATAAAGCCAAAACTTGGACACGCTAAAATAATCAAAGAGCGGTAAGAAGCTCTCTGAATCACTTCTTACATAAGGGGTTCTCATGTTTTCCATGTTTCGGTCCCAGACCGAGACCCCCCTGAGATTAACTTTAACTTTTGTTTTCAATTTGTATTTGTTCCTACGCTCCTCTACATGCTTTCACTTTAGCTTGGATATTTTTCACTAAGCATCAATGTATGGGGGAAAACTACAAATTCCATCGATTTGTGTCGTTCTGGAACTGTTTGAAAAAAAGATAACGAATAATCTTTGGGTCAGGGCGAAAAAAACTCCCAGACCCAGATATTATCTCTTCCGGACCCAGATTTTGAGCTGAACTGATCCTTTTTGAAATATATTTCAGTCCCGCGGAAAGAGCCTGGGTCACGAATCCCACGCGGCCGAGAAGTTGAGAGGGTCTGATAGGTCTTTCTTCCTACCTATGCACCTCGTTCTCTTACATCTAGAGGGGGCGCTCGCCGGCGACGAGGAACATGACGGAGGAGGGGAAAGGGGGGATCGGGGGAGAAGAGGACCGTGACTTCCACCCCCCACCAGCCGCCGCGCCATCACCACTGTCACCTGACCACTGATGTTTGGATTGTTGCCGCTCGGAGGTGCGCCAAGCCTCTCCCGCCAACGCATCTTGATGACGCCGAGGAGGCCACACGAGCGCTATGTCGACCCACCCCCCACGGATGACACTAAACGAGTTTAGAATAATAAATAATTCCATTATTTTGTTAATTATTGTTAGTGCCTCTATAGAGTTATCGGTCCGACGGAATGAGTGTGCTGTTGCTGTTTGAATGGGCAACAGGTGGATTCCAGAGGCAATGTCGCTGGCTGTTGTTGCTTGTCAGTCAACAACCCCACCCACCCACATTGTTTGCCCGCATGTGTGTGTGTACGTGCACCGCCGTTTATTGATGGAACGGTTACATACATACGTACAAGATGGTATGTAGCTGTTTTGATACGAATTCCTGCGCTTCAATAAGTCTGATGCGAGTGCTGATATGACACGAAAGTTTAAATAACAAAAAACGTTCCAAACCCATCCTCAACTGAAGGTACATACCAGTTACAATATCAGGTAAACAAATCTCTGTGGGGTTCTCAGCATTTTTATTCCTGGCTGATCCAGATCCAGACATCAAGCGGAACTTGGCCAAAAATCACTTCTTCTAAAAATATGAAATTAGGACAAAGTAACAAAAAGGTCTGGGCCTGGGCCAAAAATAGTTAAAAATAAATATTCTAAAATAGCTCTAAATAAAGCCGAAGCTTGGACATGCACGCGCGTTGAAAAAGCATACAGAGGTGAATAGTGGTTCATCCGCCGCATAGTTCGTGGGGAAAAAGATGCTTCGACCGTGAATCGAACACGGGACCTTCAGATCTTCAGTCTGACGCTCTCCCAACTGAGCTATCGAAGNGACGTCGATGCGTTCGATGATTCCATTCGATTTCCCTTGCTTGGACTCGCCTCAGGTAGCGCGACAGCCAATTCCTCCCTCAACGCAATGTCATTTTCAAGCTCCTTTTTCTTTGAATTGCTAGCTGAGATTAACTCCTGGTAAAGGCGAATCTCACTGGTCTGGGCAAGGCGAAGTCGTCGCAGCTCTTGAACTCGCCCCTTGAAATGGTTTGAATCTTTCAGCAAAGATTCTGTGGCAACCTTCCATTCATTAGACTGCTCTTCTAGCTCCTTTATACGGCAGCCTATCTCCTTTGCAGAGATCTCTTTCAAAAGAAGGGCCTCCTTCTTTTTCTGGATGAGACGACCCAAAACGGACATCCGAGCAGCAAGTTCATCTTCAGACAAGTCCTCGCCCGAAGAGAACGTGACTCGGTTGGGGTCTTCCAACTCACGGCTCACACGTTCGGTTTCAATCACCTGTGCTTCCAGTTTGCTCTTAGTGTCGTCAATCTTTGCCTGGATTTCTATCGGGTTGACAAGATCTCTTTTCATCAAATCAATGCTCCTGCTCACATCTCGATTCTTCAATAGTTCCACACAACCGTAAAAAGAGTGTTTCTCCAAAGTTCAAGCAAGATTAAAGCACAAACATCTCACCTTCAGTTCAATGACATGTATTTCTTCTTCTATTTGATGGATGCTGAGTTCTCTCTTCTTTAGGGCCTCGCTCATCGATGCCGCCTTGTCAACAAGCGAGGCAAGTTGGGACTTTCTTTCCAATAGCTGCTGAGTCATAGACCGCTTCACACAAAGCAGCCGCTCTGTATGTGCCGTCGCCAGTTCCACATCCTTTTGCGAGGTGGCCAACGACGCCTTCAATTGGTCAATTCTCTGGACAAAATACATAAACAATCGAGGTATTCAGAAAGGCCAGATAAGGTGCAACTTAATTTTGCACTGAAGATTCGCTCACCGTCTCTTGTCTCTCCACGTTCGACTTTGAATTCCTATACGTAGACCAGCTGTTACACTTGTCAGTCCTCTTTTTTGCCCTCAGTTGCATTGAGGTCATACGTGCATCTATCTCGTCTTCTAATGTCTTCATTTTTCTGTCCCGCTCCTCCATCGCGTCGGCAAGCTCAGCTTTAAGCGTTTCACGCCTTGACTCCATCTCCTGCAAAGCTTTTGTCGTCTCCCCGATTAATCTCGTGCTTTCGACCTTCTCACTCTTAATCAATTGATGTAAAGTAGAGAAGTCTTTCGCCCTTTTCTCGCTGTCGGATATCTTCTTGGAAATGTCCTTCTTCTGGATTTCCTGAACGTGTATTGCCATATCTATGTCCTTGTCAACCTCTACGGCGTGCTCAATTTTTCGTCTGGTGATTGCGCGCCGCTCCCTCATCAGGGCGAGCAAAGAACTTGCCCTCTTCTCCTCCGATTGCCTCTTTTCAATCTCACACTCCCTCTCAGCAACCGACTTCATGGCCGATTCGAGCTGGAGGAGGGCACTCTCTTCCACGTTTTCTTCCTCGAACAGCGAAAGGACGTTCGAATCGACCTTTTCCTTCATAGAATTCAACGTTCGCTGAAATGACTGCTTCTCGGACTCTACGATCGACAACGTTCGCTGCATCTCTTGCAGCTTCGACTCGATCTGCGGGATGGATTCCTTCAACTTCGATGTTGCCTGTTGTTTCTTCACCAACGAACTTTTGGCCAGATTGATCTGCCGGCCCTCCGCTTTGAGGGTGCGTCGTACAATATTTGTTTGTATCAAGCTGGACTCAACTTGGCGAAAAATGCACAAGATTCAGTTCAACTATACACTTACCTATTGATACGTTGGAGTCTCGGCGATTGTCGTCCTGAACTTTTTTGATGTGCAGCTCGATTTCCAACCTTTCAGCCGCCAGCGAATGCTGGCGTTCCTGCTCTTCCGCTAGCTCCTTTTCGCACCCGTCGGCACGCAGACGTTTCTCCTCCAGCATTTTTTGCCCACCGTTCAATTTTTCCATCTCGGCATTTCGGACCAAAATCGACTGAGTTCGACGGCGGCTCTGCTGTTCCATTTCCGCCTGGACTTTTATTTTGCTTTGGTCGATGACGTCGATTTCTTCCTGAAGTGCCGCGGAATGAGTCTGAATTCGGGCCAACTCGGTCACGCCCTCTAGAGGCTTTGTTTGAAGGTCCAGGAGCGTATTTTCTCTGTCTTTGACGACCTTTTGCAAATCGCGTTCCTCGGCGTCCATAGACTCCTTCAAGCTGGTCAGTTCCTGTAGCCGCTGCTCTTCATCGGCGCAAGCTCTAGAGCATACTCCGATCTCATCCTTTGAGGTCTCGAGCATCTTGCCAAGCCGCTCCAGCTGGGGCAGGACAAGCTTCTCATTCTGAGTTAATACTTCCTTTAGATTGGCCTCCAAATCTGCCTTGATGGACTTTAACTCCTCGACTTGCCTCTGAACAACGGCCATCGACTTTTCTGCCTCGTCAAGCTTTGACGATGCATCCTCTTCTCCTCTCTTCGCGTTCGTTTTCAGCTTCTCATAGAAATCCCGTCGGTGGATGAGCTTTTCCATGATGCCCCGTTCGGCTTCAATTTTACCGATCGTTCTCTGCTCGTCCCTCCTCAGTTTGGTCTCAAACGACGCCAGCTGGGACATGATGTCCTTCGACCTTTGGCGCATTTCGTCCGTGACCTGACTCATGATAATGTTCTGCACAGGCTCGACAAGGGACTCCAGTTTGGACACCGGCGCAGCAGTGCTTATCCCATCCACTTGATTCTGGATGCAATGATGGGCGCAGATGGCCAGTTACCTAGGTCGTGGAGCTGCGCCCCCCCCGAGTCCACAGTAGCCACAGTGATACCTTAGAGGCGGTTAGGTCATGGAGATGCACCCCCCTTGTCACTCCTGGCGGCATTGCTACCTTCCACCACTTTGTTATGGCCGGGAGCAATCCCGAGTTTCTCGTTCATCATGGGGGTGAAAGTTTGTTTGGCCAGGAGCGGATTTTGAAATTTGAATTTCCAAAACTCTCTGAGCTGCCGAAAGCGCTCCGACCCTCTTCGACAGCTATCGTACCGGACCATCCACCAAGTGAGCGCAAGCATCTCAGCTTCTCCCCTCTCTGATGCATTGAACTCTTTCAGAGGCATTCGCTTCGGCGAGCGCATGCGTGAAAGGACCCGGGGAGCGGTCGATTCTACCCCGGAACGCCCCGCCGTCGGTACGCGCAGAGCCGCACGTCGCACTCGCACGCCACGGTCCCGTCGTCGAGGCGAATTTCCGCCGTACAGTCGACGTCGGCCTTTCCTCTCGCCAGGAGCTCGGCGCGGAAGCCGTCCATGATCTCCTTCTCGGGCTGAGACGAACGCGCGACGATGCGACTGCATCCGATCACGGGACGACGGTATCGGATCGACGCCGACTTCGCCACGAGGACGTAATCTCTCAAGTCGTCCTCCCGTTCGTCGTGCCGCATCCAGGCGTGGACGGCGTAGTAGCCGCACAGGACGGCGACGCCGAACAGGGATCCCGCGAAGGCGGACCCGTGCACGTTGGTGTTCGACGACAGCGGCGCCGACAGCGTCAATGCGGGCCTCGCATCGTCGCCGTCGCCCTCGTCGTATCGCTCCACGCGCACGCCGAGGGCGGCCGCGGGCTTCTGCGTCGACGAGAGGTGTCGGTGGATCTCCCTGCCCCGAGCGCCGAGGCCGAGCGCGCGACCGGCGTCGTCGTGGGGACGATCGATATTTCTCTGACGCCGTCGAGCGCGATCGAGGGCTCGAGTCAGCACGATGCCCAGCGCGACGCCGACCGCCGCCGTCGCGACGAGGGTGCTTCTCGATGCCATGCCGTGGAGTCAATGCGACGCCTTTCTTCTTGCCTCCCCCCCCCTCCTCCCTCCCTCATTGAAGTCTCATGGTCATGGTCGATTATTGTCTCTTGTCGTGCGCGCATCGGCATCGGCCTCGGCGTTGGGTTGGAAATTTTCATTTTTCGCGTACGTACGTACCTGCGTACGATATCTACTTTGATACATACTAATTCCTAATTGAAAATACAACAATTCGGGCTGATCTTACGATACGAACCCCCTTCGCGCGCGAGCGAATCCCGAAACTGACAGTTCTGCGTCGTCCTCAAACGTCAGAGAGCAATATTCGACATTGCCCATTTTTCTCTTGACCCGTTCTTCGACGGGCATTTTTTGATGGCGGGTGATTTACGACCGAGCCACCGATCGGACGGTTCTCAGAAGTGATGAGGCAGTTCTATCCGTCTGCGGAGGGGCTACATAAGTTCAAATTTTCCGACGGGCGAATCTAATTTGGCGATATTATCACATACATTTTCTAATAATCGTCTTCCTCACATGTCGCTCATAAATGCCTTAGGTATTAGCAATCATCTTACAATCGCACTACAGCAAGTTTGACCTTCAATTATACTAAGTTTGGAGGGAACTAATTGGTAGTAATTAGAAGTAGGACTTAATATTTATTACGTTGTCGTACGTACAGCAACCTTGACATTCCAGCAACTTTGACACCCACAAGGCAACACACTAGCCGTGCATCTGAATATGTCCCAAAAAATGGGACATTTCATTTTTGCTCGTTACGCACAAAAACCTAGACAACTTTTTGTCCCAATTTTTGGGACAGAAACCGGCAAGTGCCGATCACGCGCCCTCTATGCCCCTCTAATTTCCAGCGCGGCAAACGTACCCGGGTTTGCCGCCCTCCGCGTGTCCTTCGGGATGAAGGCACCTCATCAGCCCTCACGTGCACGACGCGATAGGCGTGAGCCTGTGCGAAGTGGTCTCTCGCGCTGCCATAATTTTGTGGATTGCAGAAGATCAGTGCTCGATATCACGCGCCATCTATGCCCCTCTAATTTCCGTGAACGTCGCCGACACGCGGGGTAGTTATTCTTCAGTTACGTCCCGAGCATGTCCCCGATTTTCAGCGCTTTCCACCAGAGGGTGCCGATGAGGTTGATGCTCACATTCGATGGATCGCTTCCTCACAACATTGGCCAGAGATCGCCAAACTCGTCGAAGAAACCGGCTTCAGAGCACTCGCTTGGACCACAAACAACCACTGTTTTATTTATAGTAATCTTAAAAATAAAATAGCTTGTGTTTTTTGTTCACGCGTCTTGGCGATTGCGATGCTGCGATGCTTGTCCTTTTGCCTCTGGCTTGCAATGGCCTTTAGAATTTTTTTCTCGGAAGTGGAAGATGGTGAATGTGCCAGAATGACTTGTTCATTCTGTGCAACATTATTGAAAACAG
>JALLPA010000271.1:0-17019 GCA_036939895.1 Thalassiosira exigua
TGGGGACGGAAAAAGAGGAGCGGTGCCACCCCGGGTTCCGGCTGTTCGGGACGTGCGCGACCGATCCACCCCGCGACGACGACGGGGACGACGGCGGGACCGCGAGGAGGAGGAGGAGGAGGGGGGGCGCGATCCCGTCGGCGGGGACTGGGGGGAGGCGGGTCCTGCACCCGCACCTGTGGCGACCGGTCCACGTCGATCCCCTCCCCCGCGAGGAGCTGCGGGAGGTGGGGCGGAGGCTCCGCCCCGACTTGCCCCCCTCCGTGGCCGACGCGGGGCTGGAGGCGCTGCGGATGCTGGACGGGACCGACGGGCGGGGCGACGCCTCGGAAGAGGCAGACGGCGCTCCGCGCCCGAAGCAGGTTGACGAGGACCTCCTGGGCCGCGGCTCGCGACGGCCATCGGCGCGGGAGTACGTCAAGCTCCTCTCCCGCATCTCGTCCGCCGTCGCCTTCGAGCCCGGGTGCGACCGCGCGACCGAATCCCAGAGGCTGACCTGCCTCGCCGAGACGGTCGACGTCTTCGCCGCGTCGTGCCCGTGCCCCGCGCACCGACGGGACTTCGTCCAGCGCGTCGCCGCGCCGGCGTGGGGCCTGTCGGCCGACGCGGCGATCCGGCACGTCGAGGGCCGCGTCCCCGCGGTCGAGCGGAGGGGTCGGCGCGTCGAGGTCGGCCGCGCGCGCCTCCCGGCGGCGGCGCTCGAGGACGGGGGAGGGGTCGGGGGGCGCGATCCGTCCGCTCCCGGCGCGAAGAGGAACTTCGCGGAGACGAACCACGCGCGGAGGCTGATGGAGTCGGTCGCGGTGTGCGCGGCGCAGAACGAGCCGGCCCTTCTGGTCGGCGAAACCGGTGAGAGATCGATGTGTTGGGGTGTGCTTCTCGGACTGAGATGCGCGTTCGCGGTCGGATCTGAACGTCCGTTCTTTCCCAATCCCATGCCCTCTGCCCAGGCTGTGGGAAGACGACTCTCGTCCAACGACTCGCGGACCTTACCGGCCGAAGTCTGCTGGTTCAGAATCTATCCCTGCAGACGGACTCGACTGATCTGCTCGGAGGATACAAACCATTAGAAATACGCCACGTCGCACGAAAGGTGTACAGCAAATTCGTCGATTTGTTCGTGTCGAGCTTTTCTCGGAGCCAAAATGCTCAGTTTCTCAAGTACGTGCTGACCTCCTTCGAGAAGGGCGATTGGAAGAGGCTGGCGCAATGCTTCCTGAAAGCGGCGCGCATGGGGGAGAACAAGGTGAGTCGGTCGAAAGTCGACAATGTCGCGTTCCCTTCTGATCGCACTCAACATCAGAGCCACTGCTGAAGATGCGGGAGCTGTCGAAAAACGGGAAGGAAGCCACACATTTGGAATCGTGGATAGACTTTCGCTCGGATGCGGAGCACTTTGACCGTCAACGTTTGGCTAGCGAATCGGGCCTCGCCTTTTTATTTACCGAAGGCGCACTTGTCGATGCCATACGTACTGGAAAATGGTGAGGAAATTCTAATCTGAATCGAATGGATGGATCAGAACATTCTTACCTTACAACTCTTCTCTTTCTTTATGTGGGTGAAAGGGTGCTCCTCGATGAAATCAACCTCGCCTCGAGCGAAACTCTCCAACGTTTGTGCGGACTACTCGACGATTCGCACGGCAGCATCACCCTCACAGAGAAGGGAGATGCCGAGGCCGTCGCGAGGCACCCGGACTTTCGACTCTTTGCCGCGATGAATCCCGCGACGGATGCGGGCAAGAAGGACCTGCCGTCCAGCATTCGATCCCGTTTCACGGAGATTTACGTCGATGAGCTTGTGGATCCCTTGCAGCTGCGCTCGGTTGCCGCCCGCTACCTCGACGGGGCGGTCGTCGCCAACGGCGCGCCCTTGGAGCACTCGGAATCCGTGATGGCTTCGGTCGATACCTACCTCCAATGCCGACTGCTTGCCGAACAATCCCTTGTCGATGGCGGGGGCCAAAAGCCGAGGTTCACGTTGCGCACGCTGTGCCGTACGCTGTCGGCCGCGAGGAGTCTTATCATCCAACAACGTTTTGCCCCTCAACGCGCAATATTGGAGGGGTTTCAGCTCGCATTTGAAGGATCTCTGGATCTGCCATCGAGGTCCATCATCCAGAAGCAGTTCACAGCTTTCATGCCGAAAGGAGTCTCCCACCAAGAACGTGATCACCCGGGGCGAAGACCCGAAGGCAAAAAAGGCAGCGACTCATACTTGCTGATAAAGCCGTTCTGGATTAAAACTGGGAGGCAGGAGAGAGTGGATTGGTCGGAACCGTCGTCTTCGTCGCATGGAAAGCCGAAGTTCGTTCTTACGCAATCTGCTACCTCCAACCTCCGTCGTCTTTGCCAGGCAGTTGCCAGCGGACCGTGGTCGGTCCTGCTCGAAGGACCCACATCTGCTGGAAAAACGACCCTTGTGGAATACTTGGCTGCTCGATGTGGACACCGATGCGTTCGAATCAACAATCACGAGCACACAGACATTCAAGAATACACAGGGTCCTATGCCGCGGATTCCAACGGGAAGATATCATTTCAAGAAGGCATTCTTGTCCAGGCCTTGCGAAAGGGGTAAGTATAAGTTGTGGTAGCTCATTGCTTGTTAAATCCAAGTCTCATCAATCTTCATTGATCATGTGCAGGCACTGGGTCATCCTTGACGAGCTCAACTTGGCTCCTAGCGAAGTTCTCGAGGCACTGAACCGGTTGCTTGACGACAATCGCGAATTGTATCTCCCCGAAATAAACGAAGTCATTAAACCCCATGAGAACTTCCGTCTTTTTGCAACTCAAAATCCAGCAGGGGCTTATGGGGGGAGGAAGCCACTCTCGAGGGCTTTCCGAAACAGATTCGTAGAGATTCATACGTCAGATATACCAGAAGATGAAATGATTACAATATTGGAGAGGCGTTGTGGCTGTCCTCCGTCTCACGCCAAGCTTCTTGTCAAAGTGATGAAGTCCTTGAGACAGCGTCGTAGTCGAACAGGCATATTTAGAGGTAAGGATGGGTTAATCACTCCGAGAGATCTCCTTCGCTGGGCTGGACGTGGAGCGTCAACCAAGACTGAGCTGGCAATGGAGGGCTACATGCTTCTAGCGGAACGACTGAGGGTTGATGAAGAGAAGGATGCAGTTCGGAGTGTCATCGAGAAAGAAATCAAAGTGACAATCAACATTGATGAAATGTACTACGGAGATAAGTCTGATGGTCGCGTTTTGTTGCAGCAGGCTCTGGGGCAGAAGTCATCATTGAGGACGATGGGCCTCAGCGCGATCGCGCCAACTTCGACCATAATGAGGCTTCTAACATTGGTGATGCGATGCATAAAGCAGAAGGAGCCAGTCTTGCTCGTTGGGGATACCGGCTGTGGAAAAACTACTGTCGTCCAACTTTTGAGCGTCATTCTGCAACAAAATCTGACAGTTGTCAACTGTCACGCGACTACCGAAACCAGTGATCTTTTGGGAGGATTTAGGCCTGTTCGTGGCAGGCAAAACATAGCTCGTGCAATAGTCGATAAGGCTGCTGGCTTGATTCGAACGTGGTCAGATTCATCCTTCAATATTCATGAAAGCGCTCCTTCGTTCATACTTCAGGATAAACAATTGCAAAATATACCATCAGACGCACCAAAGCAAGTGTTTGAGTTCCTGAGCCAACTCGTCAACAAGTGCCGCGGTAAAAACGAGCCAATTTCAACCCACGACAAGAAGAAGAGGCGGAAGCTATCTAATGGCGAGCCGGGCTCTGCGCCCAACTCTCACAGGCCAGACCCTTCACACTGCCAGTTAGTGGAGGATACATTCATTGAGGTCGAGCATCTGCATCAAAATTACACGGCCCTTTTCGAGTGGGCAGACGGTCCACTTGTTCGCTCCATGAAAGATGGGGACTTACTGCTCTTGGACGAAATGAGCCTGGCAGAAGATGCCGTCCTAGAAAGATTGAACTCTGTCTTAGAGCCCTCCCGAACACTCACCTTGGCAGAGAAAGGGGGGGAAGGGCCAACATGCGTCCATGAAACCGATAACGTGGCAGCAGAAACACTCAGCAGCGAGATCAGAGCAAACGACGACTTCAGAATATTTGCAACGATGAACCCAGGAGGGGACTTTGGCAAAAGAGAGCTCAGTCCCGCACTAAGGTCGAGGTGAGATAAACCAAAGATTCTTCCAATATTTCATGGGGACATTGTTTCCTGCTGTCTGACCCTGAAATGTTGTCAAGGTTCACTGAAATATGGGTGCCTCCAGTATCTCACAGGACTGATATTGACTTGGTACTCGAGCAGGCGTTTTCTTCTTACGATTCAAGTGGTCTGGAAGGAACAAGAGAAATGATGCTAGATTACTGGCAATGGTTCAATGAAACCATTTGCGACGATTCGTTTTGCAATGATTTAAAGCTATCACTTAGAGATATTCTCTCTTGGGCAAAGTTCATTGCCGAGGTATCTCTTGAGAACAAGACAGTTGAAATACACCCTGCCTATCTCCATGGAGCCTCGTTAATGCATCTAGATGGGCTGGGGCTGGGAACTGGATTGTCCAATCACGATGCATCCGCTACGCGGAATAAAGCGAAGGAATTTTTGCTGAGTCAACTCTCAGGGAAAGCTGTTTCTGTGACGGGGTTCCAAGACGAGCTGGAAGGAATTGAGCAATCAATGGTTTCGACAGAGGAATACTTTGGAATTCAACCGTTCACCATACCAAGAGGGATTGAGCAGACACCGTCAGATATAGGCTTCAACATGACAGCTCCTACGACAGGTCTGAATCTGCGCAGAGTATTGAGAGGGATGCAAATATCCAAACCCATATTATTGGAAGGTAGTCCGGGTGTCGGAAAAACAAGGTGATTTCAAACGATGCGGCGGTTCTTTGCTGAAGTTGCTAACTCTCAAACGCGATCTCTCCCGTCGTACCGACAGTTTAATTTCCGCACTAGCCAAGGCGTCTGGCCATCATCTCGTACGCATCAATCTTTCCGAGCAGACCGACATGTCCGACCTGATGGGAAGTGACTTGCCCTATTCTGGCGAGGCCGGTGCTGAAGATTCATCGCCAAGCATGTCATTTCAATGGTGTGATGGTGTGTTACTGAAGGCAATCAAGAGGGGAGATTGGGTATTGCTCGATGAATTGAATCTTGCATCTCAGTCCGTGCTTGAAGGTCTGAATAGCTGCCTGGATCACCGTGCGAGTGTCTACATTCCTGAATTAGGACAGACATTCGCCTGCCCACCTACGTTCCGTATATTTGCTGCCCAGAACCCACTCGCTCAAGGAGGCGGCAGGAAAGGCCTTCCGAAATCTTTTCTAAACAGATTCACAAAGGTATACATCGAAGCTCTGACGAGGGACGATCTGTTCAGCATTGTAAGAGCCCAGTTCACCTCGATTCCGACGGATATAGTTCAGAGCATGGTTAGTTTCAATGAAGGAGTGCAATCAGACATAGTAGATTCCAGATTGTACGGTCAGCATGGTAGCCCATGGGAGTTCAACCTGAGAGATATCTTTCGGTGGTGTCAACTTCTAATCAGCGATGGTGGTGATATATCATCGGCTAGTGTAGCAAAGTATGGCGACATCTTGTACACACAACGGCTGAGGACTGATAACGACAGGGAGTCGATCAAGAACCGTTTCCAGGACCACTTTGGCAGTGCACCAAGGAAACAACACGAAAAACCAACATTACAAGTGAAAGAGAATTGCGTCTTGATTGGCACTACTTCGCTCGAACGCGCTCAGGGCACATCCCATTGGTCTGACATTCCCTCACAGGACAGTGAACCAAATGTGGCTCTGTCCCTACTTAGGCCCATGGAGGCTGTCGCATCTTGCGTTCGTATGAATTGGCCTTGCCTGCTCGTTGGGCCTGCTTCTAGCGGCAAAAGCGCCGTGCTGAAACTTCTTGCCGAGGCTTCCAACGTTCACCTTGAGACTCTTGCCATGACATCTTCCACAGATGTGACTGAACTCATTGGGTGTTTCGAGCAGACGGATGCATTGGGTAGCCTCAAACAAGTATTGAAGTACTTGAAGCAAATCTACGATGGCAGTTGTTTGGCTGGCAGGGTCGACATCGGGACCTTGCGTTCGATCAACAAGTATTACTGGGATGTGACTGAGGGGGTGTCAAAGTTAGAAAGGACGAAGTCATTGCTCGTTGTGAACAAGGAACTGACACTGGTATCAGCCATCGAAAAGTTGGTCGGCTGTTATGTTGGCGTGGCACAGCTCATTCCCGAGTTCTCGGCGTCATTCTCGGACCAAATCGAGTGGACTCGTCGGTGGCTATCTTCATTGAAGCGCAATTCATCTTCATCCAAGGCGGTGTTGTCTCCTTTCCAATGGGTAGATGGCATCCTTGTCCAGGCGATGGAAAGAGGGTATTGGCTGCATCTAGAAAATGTGAACTTTTGCCCCTCTTCCGTCCTTGATCGCCTCAATCCTCTGATGGAGTTTGGAGGAGAGCTAATCATGACGGAATGCGGAGTCTCTGACGAAGACAACAACGCGAAGCCAAGAGTCATCAAGCCCCATCCAAATTTCCGTTTGTTTTTAAGCATGGACCCCAGCTCACACGGGGAAGTATCCAGGGCGATGAGAAATCGATGCATCGAGGTGTGTGTGTTACCGCCAGCACTTCTGGATGCATTTCATGCCAAACCGGGCCATGCAGGTGAAACCATTGACGCTTTTACTGCTCTGTGGGACTCTCGAGTGAGGAGTCACAATACTGGTAACTGCATGCTCTTGGCTCACCGTGACGACCAACAGAGAAGTATGGAGCTTCAAGAAGAGCCTCATTCAACAAAAAAAGCACTCAAGGAATGGGGAGCACTATTTGTTGCGCTGTTGAAACGAGGGATGGCGCGCTCGTCGTTAAATATCTCCCAGGAAGTATTGTATGAATCGCGTGAAAGCGATAAATGCCAACGAGCATCTGCGCAAACTCGGTTTGGGTTGGTTCCTGCAATCTTGTCAAGGAGACATTTAGGAGTCAACCCTCCCGCTGCATGCATTACGCAGGGAAGCAGGTTTCTCAAAGCGATCCATGCTATGCCAAGCAAGGATCAAACACTCACGTTTCTCAAAGAGCTGTTATCAATGATTGCACAATCTTGTGCGCCCTACAACCTTGACGACCACGAACATGCCAATTCGAAACTTCATTTCCATGCCATCTGCCGTCTCGTGGAGATGACACACGAACAGCTGCCATCCTTCTTCGATGGATTTTGCACTAAGGCATCTTCCCAAGTCAAGTTTGCCCTTCTGATCGCGAAGAATAACATGTCACCATCGAGAGGTAATTGTTTCGGTGGCGGGGGAACAAGCCAGACCGCGGCACAACTCGCATCAAGACTGCCTCATTTGCTAGAAGAATCAGTGACATACCATCAGCTCTGCCAAACCAGTGATGTCCCTGTGTCAAACAAAACAAGCGTCATTGCCGTCTCCTACTTCATGGACAGAAAGCGCATCAACACAACCCATGTGACGTGCCCTGTGACTCCACTTCTTTTCCCTTTCTTTCATACCTTGGATATCTATCTTGCCAGACACAGCTTGCAAGAGGTGTCGGCATACGGCCATTTATTGTCATGCCGAGATAGACTTTGGCAGTGCCTGAAGAGAACGCAGTTTGTCGGGTCTGGGCCGAATTCTCAGATGGGCTTTGCATTCCCGGGGTTCTTCACACAGTGGATTTGGCTCAAAAAATCATTTACGAGATTCATGCAGTGTGTGGAGGAAGGCATTGATCCTTACCTAAAAAGGCTGCTGGTATCGTTTGAAACCATTGATGAATCGATAGAAGAATGCGCCGGAGGAAGCATTTCACCTTCGAATGGATTATGGAAGGAAGGTGGCCACCCCCGTTTGCCTTTCAGTGTGCACAATTTTGAACAGCTTCGGCGTCTCAAAGATCTATCGAATGAATGCACGTTGGAAACGGATGACTGGTTTGGGTTCACAAAGACCATCTCGTCGCCAACCCTTTCTGGCGGAGTGGCATTACAGCATCTTATATCAACCAACCACCCCACTCTTTTTGCTGGCTTACGATTTAGTAGAGAACTCCTTGGCGCACTGTCAATGACATTTTGGGCATCGTCTGATGAGACGAAAGGTCCTAGGGGGACAAACTATTCCGCGAGCGATGCCCCCAAAGTCCTACGCAAACATTTCCAAGATTCCAAAGCTGACTTCGTGGCCAATCTTCACCTCGCCACGATCGATACCTCGATACAAACCGTAGAAAACACTCTTGACATGGACTGTATCAAAGAGTTGATAGATGAAACAAGCCAAAAACAGAAAGGCGACGAGTTCCTCAACAACTTAATACTGCGTTTCAGCGAAATTCAGGCGACGCAGATTGGTGAAATTATGTGCATTTCAGACGAGGCATCAATGGTTGGAATCTTGTCAGAGGCACTGATGAAGCAGCATGAACATCCAGGCTCCAATGGCCTCGCTGAAAGGCTTCGGGCCCATCGTCATGAAGTCAAGTCATTCATCAGCCAGGCACTTGTCCATACGCTATGGCCAATCAGTGACCTCCGGCCATATCAGACTCTCTTGTGGGCACTGGAAAGTGATTCAACAACAGACGATGTTCTTTTGCAACTGCTGCTATCCATTCTTCCTCGAATGCGGTTTTCGTTTGGCAATCATCAATGGTGTAACGTGTACAATGACTTGAGGTCCATCAGCAGTCATCTTATGGGGCCTTCGCTCTGGAATGAGGAAGACGGGGAAACTCCGAGGCAGACCAACCTTTCATTACTAGGAAAGTCAACAGAGAATGCCATCCTGGCGAGCAGTGCTGGACCGATGAGGATAGAGATGAACGTTGATAGGGCAGCTGTATTTCACTTACTGAGGTTGCCAGCTTCCTCATCGACGCCATATCTGACAATGGAAAACTACCAAGCAAGAAGGAACCAAGCCAAGAAGCTCCTGCCTCTCTTTGCAAGTCAAAGATCCAGGAACAGTTTTGCGAGACAAGCGGAAACGATAAAGCACCTGCTGGGTACAGTTTTCGATGCATTCAGGATGGAGTTGGGGCAGGCCCATGCACATTCGAAGAGTCTTCTCGAGTCTAATGGTATGAAGGCTTCCGACATTGCCGCTGTGTTCGAAGGCTGCAAAAGTAAAGGTTTGACGGACCACGTGGACAAATTAGTGGTGCCACTCATCCAGAACATTCAGGTCATCAATGAATCGGAAGAACAAAGCCCTATCTGGAAACGGCACATTGCACGTGCTTGGATATGCCTTGGCCTACTTCGGCTCAACCTTTTGGTCCCGTCATCTCCAATAGACCCAGGCATGAAGCCGGCGGCAAAAGTAATGCAATTGGAGTGGTTTATGAGAGAGATAAGCTCGAACCTGCTCTCTCACAGCCTCCACGAAGGACTTTCTTACGGCGACTTTGATCCGAAGAGCCCATTGATCGATCAGCTTGTTGCTCTACGCGAAGTGGCACTTACGAAGCGAGCGAGTCAAAAGAAGAAAATTATCGAGCGGCCCCCCAATGCCCCTCCGTTCCATGATTTGTACCGTGAAATCCACCGTTTTTGCAAGACTGTGGCAAACGTATCAAATGTGCTGACCCTAGCTGATTCAATCGAGAGTGGAGACAGGGCGTCAAATCATCGCTCCCAAGAAGTGAACTGGCAATGCTCGGCTGCTTCGTTTTGCACACGCCTCTCAACCACGTACTGGATGTACGAAGACGTTACCATACCATGCGTAAACGAGATCCGTGCGATTCAACAGGGTTTGAGAGGATTGATGTTCAATGCAGTCGAACCACCTCAGACATGGTCGATTGTCAAAAGACAGGACGAGCTCCTAGAATATCCATTTAGGAACGACGTGTTCTCCCATGATCTTACAAAGGAATCATACTCCGAAGCTATGGAAGAGCTCTTGCTTTGCTTTGGTGTTAGCGAACGGGGAAGCACCAAGCAAGATTCTGGGGCAATGCACCGGTCAATTCAAATGGCTGGCCTTGTGCGTTATCAGATATCTCAAAGTACGAGTCGCAGCCCGCTCGTCAGCGGTGATGATCTCCTGAATATCAATTCCATTTTTGCGTCGTTGGCGCACTTGCCAGATGCCACAGTGGCACAGGAGCAGAAAGCAAGCACCTCCAACGTTTTGGACGAAGAAGAGGCACATGAGAAAGAGTTCCGAGAGTATTTCCCAGACCACAGCACCGAATTTGAGCAACTCGTTTCGTCTGAACATGACTCCGTTGATGGGGATCGCATCGATGCGAATCCAAACGACGAGGATTGCGATGATGCAGCTGAAGTTTCTACCCTCTCAGAAGCCGAGCTGTCGCTGGTGGTTTCATTGCATAACGAGATATTTTCCGGGAAAAGAGAGAAAATCGACGACAACGCTAGGATAAGAGCCTTCGTCATGTCCTACGAGGCAGCTAGCCATCTAGGGCATTTGACCCAATGGATGAAGAGAACCCAAGGCAGTGAATCTTACTTGGGATCTCATCTGATGGCATTGGCTCTGAGGTGTGATGTCAATAGAAGTGCGTGGTCATCTCGTCTAGAAAAGGCTGCTCCCCAATCTTCCCCGCCCACGAACTCTATCCGGGACTTTCATGGCGATCCTTTCCCGGCAGAAACGTCCAGGGCTGACTTGCCGCTGAGAAATCTCTTGATTCGCGTTGGCCAGCTGTTGAGAGCGTTCCCGGGGCACGCAATTCTTCTAGCGCTTGGGCAGGTTGTCGAACGAGTTCGGCAGTTAGACATCCAAGTGGTTTCGCTGGGCAAAGCGCTCGCAGGTCTAGAGGTCATCCTACGAAAGGCGCAGGAGTGGGAACAGCATGCAAGCAAGCACGTTTCTCTAGGGAAAACCTTGAAAGATATCAGCTCGTTGGTGGCAAGTTGGAGAAAGCTGGAGTTGCAGAGTTGGTCCCACCTCCTTTCCATGCGGGAGAATAGGATAAGTATGCGAGCCAAACGACACTGGCCACGTTTGTATCGTTTGGTCCATACCCTCGGTCAATCCAAAGGGCTGTCTGCGACAGATGGAACTCGCTTGGCAAAACACTCAAGTTCCCCTTCATGGGTGTGGAAGGGTCATCAGAACATATCTAAAAGGTTGGGAGCAGACGTGGATGCCATTTCCGATAGTATCGATGATATGGCAAAAGCCATGGACGCATTTATATTGACATCGAACATTGCAGAATTTCCCGCACGTCTTAGCTTGATTGAGAGTTTCGCCAATGAGCTGAGAAATGAATGTAACGCCGATGGGCCCAAAAGGCTCCCCATGGTCAGACTGCTTCAATCGCTTTGTAATTACTACTCGCGGCTCGCTCCTCTTCTGACGCGAACAAAAGACAAGCTCCGAGAACCCATTGAGAAGAGACTGAAAGATGAAGTAAAGCTTGCCAAGTGGGATGAGCAGTCGTACTATTCTTTGGTGAGCCTGCCGTAATCACACCTTTCATTTGCTTTCTGTTGAGCATCGAGGAATTTTCTCACAATGCCAACCTCTGCTACGTAGGCTGCATCGAGCGAAAAAAATCACCGCAAGCTAATGAAACTCTTGCGGGACTATGACAAAGCATTAGACACAACTGTTCTAAGCGTACTGGAACGAAATTTCTCAGAAGGTGTGAGATCCAGCGACCAGACGCAAGCCGGCAATAATGAGCCTGTCACGACTGTTCCCGGGGACTCTTCTCTCTTCCCTAAGATTTGTCAATCTGGATCGAAGGACAAAACAGGCATTGTCACTCAAAGCAATACGCAATCAGTGTTGTCTTTGCAAGATGGGGGTGCGAAAGATACTACTCCCGACGATTGGTTAGCTGCTGGGTTGACAGGCTCTGCAGACAAATTTGTGCTCAGGATGAGTCATTATTGTAGGAGGATGAAAGCAATCATCCCTCGCAATGCGCCTTCTGCCCACAACGCCTCCATCATTGCAGCGGAGATGTCGGAATCAATATTCTCACGGATAGCAACACTACGGGAGCCCAAGGTGACGAGACAGATGAAGCAACGAGCGCTTGTCGACTTATTCAAATCTCTCAAAGAACAGGGATACTCGTCCTTGAAATGGGCGGTACCGTCCAACCTCCGAGCTCCTCATCACATGCTTCAACTACCCATCCCTTCGTTTGATGATGCCTCTATTTGGGGCAAGAGTGCACCTGTTGCCCTTGAAGAGGGCGAATCCTATTTTCACAGATGCAATGTTGAGATAACAAGATTACGGTTTGAGATATCAATGCTTGGGAGCCAACATATGAGCCAACGTGAGATGTCGTTGATGCAAGGATACAGTGAATACATGCTGTTCATGATATGCCAGCAGAGGTGCATGATTGCAGACATGATTCACTCGATGAGAACAATTGAGTCTTCCGTGCAGTCATTTGACAACATCGCCGATGGCATGCCTTCGGGACAAACGGAGCTCAGCAACATCATTATCCGGTTTGAGCGTACTCTGTCATCATTGATCGAGGGCCTTCGCCAAGTCGCACTCTTAATGAAGGAGTTAACACCACTAGTTGACAATGACACTGACCGTGGTCACATTCACGACACTGTGGCTATTCTCTCATCATGTGCTGATACCCTGGAGGAAAGTTATATACCACGCGCCGGAAAAATGCCCATCACCTACGCTGATATTCAACGTATTGGCACAAATGTAGCAACAGATCTATGCGAAGCCAAGTCAAAAATTTTATCGTCCATCCAGTCATGCTCAAACATTGTGCCAGCGACAATCTTCGACTCCTGTTTGAATGATCTGATCTCGGCCCAAAGCCTTGCTTTCTCCTTCAAAGACCATAAAAACGCTGAAGGATCTGGTGTGGCTTCGTTAAGCGCAGATTCCATAATGCAGCTTATATCTTCGTTGGTACAAAGCACCCTTATTGCTGTTCAACCCATAGGCACGGCTAAGGACGACGAAGCAGTTCCCATCCATGAGGTATCTGCAAGCACGAGCCCCGGCTCGCCACTGTGCGAGAGCCACAAAGAAATGCTGGACTCTTGGGATAATATGCGCCTTGACAAAATAAGTCATGGACTTTCAGAGCTATCAGGTGCCCTCACCAGCCTACACGACACTCCATCTACAGATCACTTCGCACGTTCATTCTGCACAAGGACAGCCGTCGACTCCCTAGCCTTGGTACACAATGCCATGCAACTGTCGAAGGCTCGATTGTGTGATGCTCTGACTTTTTTTTGCGAGCATTCAAAGCTGTTGTACATCTTGGTGCGGGTCTTTAGGGTTCTTGTGTCCAAGGGATTTTGTTCTGATGATGTTTCAGATGGTGGCGACGGCGATGGCGAAGGTGGAGCAGGCGAAATGAAGTTCGAAGATGATGTTGACGGGACGGGCATGGGAGAAGGTGATGGCAAGAAAGATGTAACTGAAGAATTGGAAAATGAAGAGCAGGTGAGTGGAGAAATGCTGTTCCCGCTCCGCGTGTCCCTTCAACGTCGTCTTCAAACTTCTTTCACCTGCTCTGCCATCGCACCGTCTGTATTTCCATCAGCTATTGGGGCTGAAGGGCGACGACAACCAGGAAGCATCATCCTCACAAGAGAAGAAGGAGCTGAAAGAGGACGAAGTTGACACAGGGATGGAGATGGAAGCAGATTTCGAGGGCGAGAAATATGTGAGAATATGTTCATTTCTTCTGTCACATTTTTGTTTCTCGCAATATCATCCTCACGAAACACCTTGTGCAAAAGGATTTGCCCGACCAACCAGATGACAAAAATGACGACGGGGATAGCGAGAACGAAGAGGAGTTGGACAGGGAAATGGGCGATGACGAGGACCCCAATGAACAGATAGTGGATGAAAAGATGTGGGATAATGACGAGGACAGCTTGCAGGAATTACAGCAAGAAAACGAAAAATTTCAGGATGATAGCAAAATGGCGGGCGAGCAGATCGAAGATGAGATGCACACTGGTGATGGTGATGACGAAGGTGGAGCTAAAGATGACCCAGAAGAGAAGAAGATGCCAGGTCAAGAAAATATGCCTCAAGACGAAGGCATAGACCAGGAGGATGAAGGTGTCGACCAATCGGATGACACAATCAATGATGATACTGAAGATAAATATGAAGACAAGCATGGCGTTGACGTTAGAAATGATGACCAAAATGCAAGTGCGGAAGATAATGACGATGATGTCGATCTCAATGATTTGAATCTTGACGATGACGATGACGATGGCGACTCCATCGACAGCCAATCGAACGCAAGCGACGACGAGGAAATTGATGATGGCAATCCTGACGAAAAGGATGCCAATGATGAAGACAACATCGCTGGTGCAAGGGATGCCAATGACGACCAAGAGTTGGAGGAGCCTGACACAATGGATAACGTAGGCGATGGTGGTGCGGGTGTGGATGAAAACGAAGGTCCCAATGAACCTGACGAAGGAAAAAATGAGGACACTTCGATCACGCCTCCACCCAAGAGTCACTACGAATCTAATGAGGCACTGGGTGTTGCTGCCAAAGATGGACAAGACGCTGTAAAAGAATCGAGTGAGGAGATCCCTGATCCAGAGGAAACAGCAAATGAGGGCTTGGCTGCGGAAGAGAATGTGGGCGTAGACGAAAAGGCCAACGACGAATCGAAGGGGGCTGGTGGTAGTGGTAACGACGGCAACTGGCAGAGGGGAGAAGACCCTGAACAAAGCAGCGAGAGTCAAAGCAAAGCATTCGACGACATACCCAACCCATTCCGCAGCCCTGGGGACGCTCAAAAGTTCTGGCATAAGAAGCTCGATGTTATACAAGACAGTCAACAAGATCAAGAGACGTCATCCGAAAATGTTCCCCAGGAATCTCATGATAAACTTGACGATAGTGATGGTAAGTTCGAGTACACGAGGGAGGGGGAGGACAATAGTGGTCAAGTATTGGGTATTGCAGAGGAAGACCAAGCAAAGCAGCTGGAGGACAACAGGGACGATGATTTTGATCCTTCCCAACAGGACGAGAGCGACCACAAAGGCCCAGAGATGGATGGCACAGAAAACAAGCAGAAAAAATATGACCAAACCCACGATTCGCATTCGAACCCAGACAAAGAGAACGTAGACCGTAACAATGATGACCGCGTCTCGGATGAGCAAGAAAGGCAAGGAACTTCCTCTGATGATCAAAACCAAGAAAGAGAGGGCCAGGAAGAAAACAGCATCAATGGTGTAGCGAATAGAGCCACTGCTGATAACAATCAGCTACAAGGCTTTGATTCTGACAGTGGAAGCAACCAAGAGAGTGATGGCGAAATCATGGAGGTGGATATTGCAGGTGGAACAACGCTGGAAGATCTACAGGAAGCCAGGGCCTGTTGGCAGGCCTTGCAGTCAGATACAAACAATCTTTCCAGACGTCTATGTGAAAAACTCCGCTTGGTCATGGAACCCCTTGTTGCGACGAAACTTCGTGGTGACTATCGCACAGGAAAGAGAGTAAACATGAAGCGAATAATTGGCTACATAGCCAGTGGATATCGCAAGGACAAGATTTGGCTCCGACGTACGAAGCCAGCAAAGCGAGACTACAGAGTGTTGATTGCCGTTGATGACTCGGAAAGTATGCAAAAAAGCAAAGCGGGGGATATGGCCCTGCGGGCATTGGCAACATTGGCCAACGGAATGAGCCAGTTGGAGATTGGCCAGCTCGGCATAGCCAGCTTTGGGGAGGATATGAAACTTCTTCATCCGTTCAATGTTCCGTTCACTTCTGAAAGTGGGGTGAACATCGTTAGCAATTTCACATTCGATGCAAAAAGGACAAGAACTGCTTTGTGTGTGGAGAGTTCTATAGCAGCTCTCGAAGGAGCGAGTAGTGTGTCCTCATCGATGCAGCTAGTTTTCATGATCAGCGATGGTCGCATTGAGAGAGACAGCCGATTAAAGCTACGCCGCTTGATTCGTCAGATGGCCGAGAAGAACATGCTGATGGTCATGATCATTGTTGAAGGTGGGGGTGAAGATATACCCCGCAAAAACCATGAGAGCATTCTCAACATGAAAGAAGTTTCATTCGTTAATGGAAAGCCAAAAATCAAACACTTTATCGAGGATTATCCTTTCCCATACTACTTGGTGGTTGGGGACTTGGCTGCGCTCCCAGAAATATTGGGAGACGCACTCCGTCAATGGTTTGAAATGCTTGCACAAATCCAGAATGCATCGTGACAATTCTCCTGATTAAGATAAGATTCAGATAGAGACTTAGATCCAGGTTCAATTGTAGACTTTTTGCTTTAGTAATGTGCATTTAAGATTGCGGCAGCGAAGACGAGGTAAAAGCAAATAAAGAATTGCCTCTGCAGACTTGTGGTGTTGTCACAACACTTCGGGTTGGAGGATGGCCGGCCGGCCGAAAACGGAGCGAATGGAGGAGACTTCAGCAGAAACGAGATGTTGTAGCGGGCACGGAGTGCCAATGGATTCACGCTCTGGCTTGACTACAACAGCACAGCTGGGACAGACAAATTGAGGCATGTGTTGCAAGCGGAGGCCAAGAGTTGGTAAAAAAATAAAATAGGAAATGCTGTCATTTTAATTGCACAGACGCGTGTCTGACTCATCGTCAATAGTGGGTTCAAACAAATTTTTCGCTGGCCAATGCTGAGATTGAAATTGAAAATGCGCTTAGTACTGATCCAAAGTCATTTAGCATATTTGCCACTGTTTTTCGTGGTAGCAGCTGATTTTTCCAGCTGCAAAATGTAAAGGTTTCAAGCGATTTTCAGTTCAGGAACACACTTTATCGATTTTGATCTCAGCCTTTGCAAGACTTTTGGGCTAAGGCTTCGCTCGGAACGAACCGCGTGGCTGCATTTTACTCATTGTATGACAAGGTACGAGTCAACAAGTATAAAGAATCACTATTAGGGGTGGCACTGGTAACACCGCCAAGAAAAAAGTTTTATGAAAATCACTCC